>CAUZXS010002440.1:0-25000 GCA_963585895.1 Sepioteuthis lessoniana | reverse complement strand
TTGAATAAACGAAACTGTGATCAGCAAGGTCCTATTGTTGAAAGATTTATTGGTTATTTATTTTTACCTGACTTCATATTATGGGTAGATTTTTATTTAAAAAAAAAAAATTTTGGACAAATATTTAGTAGTGTTAAAAAGCAAATAAAAAAGAGGAAAAACTAATGAATTTTAACTATAAAGGATGAAAACAATTGAACATTTTCAGGAGAGGATTAACTTTTCAATTACTGAGCTGAAAGTGCTATTAAAATGGTAGTGTAACCTTAACACAATCCCCAACCTCCTATTTTCTGAACCCATGCTATCCAGTGGCGATGACAAGGGAGATAACTTGAACACTATAGTTTTCATTGCTTCAGCCAAGAATATAAAGGTACAAAAACATGAATTTTCAATTCAAAGATAATTCTTTCTATTTACTTTATTTATTAATTTTTTAGACACTCTATGTAGAACATTTGTTCAGTTTGAGGGTGTTGTCAAAGTGATAGTTCGTTTTCTTTATAATCTCCCTTTAAAATTATTTATTTTTGACTTAGGACTATGAAGGAAGAATTATTTTGCAGAAACTTGACTGTGTGTGTGATATGCATTAAGTTTAAACAAAACAATTCTACCTCAGTGACAGAAGAGTTACAATATTTTAGAAATAGGGTTTTTTTTTATCTGTTTCATTAAAAATAGAATTCTATTTTTTTATTGATACATTTTATTTTTATTTTTAAAATACCAGCAAGAAAGTGGTATATTTTATGCACAAACTAGCATAAATAAATGAAGTTGAAATGAGAATTGTAGTCCATTCTAAAAATACTTGATACAATATTAACCAGCTTTTATTTTTTAATTACTTTTTTTAATAAACATTTTTTAAAACCAATTTTTAATAAATAATGGGTAAAATGGGTTTTTTATCCAACTTTCAAGTGGGATGAAAAAGTGGTCTTATTTTTTATTTTTCCATGGTAATAATCCACACTGTGCCATAAGTCATTGTTTGCTAGCTATCTAAAAAGAGGATTCTTCCTTCATCAGTTGCGTGTTGTGGTGCTATTTTTTCATGTCATACGTTTGATGTGGAATTTATTACCTCACCTATTACCTTTCCTTAACTTGAATTTTTTTTTTTTCCTTATTGCCTAAGCTCTGAAATTTCAGAAAAACCCTCACGCACACCTGCTGATATGCACAGGTATTACCCCCCGCTTCCAAAAAACACCCAAAATGATAACCTGCTGTGCAGGTTGAAATAGTATGTGCCATTATGATAAGAACAATTGTTGATATTGCAGGATCGTCTATAAATACCTCTTCTTTTTTTTTTCTTTTTTAAATAAAAAAAAATAAATTTCCTTCTAAACTAAAGATTTTATTATTTCTAGTGGAACATTATACAATCAAAATGAATATTATTAGGTATTACTAATCAAATTCCACAGCATTGAAAATGTAACCAAAAATAATTTTGCAACACCTCAGTAACCAAAAATAAATTTACATATATATATATATATATATATATATATATATATATATAAGGGATGTACTTATTTTACATATATGTATTATTTTACATATATATATATATAAGGATGTACTTATTTTTGGATTGCTAGATATTTATTTTTGTGGTTATAGAAATTCAATGCTGTAGAGTTTGGTAAAAATAATTAATAATATCCTCCATTTTGATTGGATAATGTTCCACTAGAAATAAATCCTGATATCTTTGGTTTAGAAGAAAATTTACTTTTTAGTAAAGAAAATTGTTAGGGGCTACTTATTTATGAGTACTACTAGATATACATATATATATATATATATGTATATAGTGGTATTAAATTGTGTTTTGATTTGTATGTACCTACATAAATTTTTTTTCTTAGTTACAGAGCTTCAGTGCTTTTGGGTTTAGTAATAAATAGTACCTAATAATATCCATTTTGATTGTATGATTTCCTATTAGAAATAATAAAATCCTGGTATATATGGTTTTGAAGAAAATTAACTTTTTGTAAGAAAAATTGTTAGAGGTTTACTTTATTATGGATGATACTGTACATACCATTCAAATTTTAGTACATGTCGTTGGTGTTAGTACAAATCATTAAATTTGTTAATGTGCCATTTGGGTTAGTACATACCATTTAAACTTTGTAACATCTCACTTTTATGGTGGAGAGAGAAGAAACATGGAAACCAGTTAATATATTTTCTTCTTTTTTCTTCATTCCTTAAATTTCTCTTCATCTCATTTCATCTTGTCCTTTTTCTTTATTTTTTTTACATTTGTTTTGTAATATCAACAAGGATTTGTCTGAACATGTTTATTCAAATGATGAGCTTGTATTTATTTATTTTCATAACTGCTGTAGACAATAACTGGAGAGCGCACAAAATAATAAAAAAAATAGCCATGGCCAGGTGAGTCACAGTTATCCACAACATGATTATTTTGTTCATAAATTATTTACTGTCAAATTTGAAACACTTTGGAAGTGACAATCTGTCCCGTATGTCAATTTTTACCTTATAAGGTAAATTCAGATCTACAGTATACTAGCGGAAATTTGTTAATTTTACTTGGGTGAATTAAAAGTTTTGGAATATTTTGGTTATGTAAGATACAATTCAGTGGCTCTGGATGCTTTTGCAGAGGTTATGGAGGTGATGAACCACACTGGACCATGAGAAGCTCACCTGATACTCTCCAAGTGCTACTCACTGGATTTGCCTCACCGGCTTGAAGTGCAGCCTTGGAATCCATGGTTTTAGGTTTACCTGACCTTACCTGATTGTTGAGGTTCTTGCAACCCTAGCAAAATTTCCCCAACCATCTGGTTATTGTATTGTGATCAACTGCGCCTTCATCTCTTGCACAACAAATGTTTTTGATTCCTTCTTTTGCATTATGGTCCAGCTTAAACTTGTAAAGCATAAGTTCCCAAATTAGACTACATTGTACATTCATCTATGCAGCTTTCAAATCACACATGCCGAGTGAAGCATTGCATAACGTGTCAGCACACCAACTACCACAATACTACCTAAGGAAAGTTCCCAAATTAGACTATATTGCACATTCATCTGTGCAACTTTCAAATCACACATGCCGAGTGAAGCATTGCACAATGTGTCAGCACACCAACTACCAAAATACTACCAACCATAGTGGTTACCTTCTGTGGTTTTAACTGTTTTTGTTACATGATATATGAGGGTCATTTAAAAAGTTCTAAGCCCCACCCAGATTTTAGATTTGTTACACACCTCTGACCTTTGTGTGGGTCTCACCTGCTCAGAAATCAAGACAGAAATCTGAATTAGTTTTTCTAGTTTTATAAGACATGTTAAGTGTGTTGCCATAAGAAAAATGTTCAGCTATGACTCTTGGTGAAGCTGAGAACTTCTTGAATGACCTTAGTATGTGCTGCAAATTAACATATATCAAAATATTTCAAAACTTTAGACTCACCCTAACAAATAAGAAAAATATTTTGGTTATTATCATCTTTAAGATATTCTTGAATAGAAAATTTTTTTTTTTTAATCAATGAAGTTTAAAGAATCTCTTTTCATATCATTTTTAACTGTTGTTTGACGTGGTACATTATTTGACTTGGTTGATGGAATCCTCTCTTTTATATTCAAAAAATGAATTTGCCATTCCTCATTATTTTATTTAAATAAAAAAAAAAGCAATTTGAAACAATATATAAAAAAAAAGTTGATTTGTATTCTTTCCAATTAAAAAAATATTGTCATCACAAATACAAAGTTATGTTATTTTTTCTTCTGAGTATATTGATAAATATACTTTTAATTCACCAAATATCTTTTGTATGTCATTGTATACAAGGGTCGTTGAAAAGGTTCTAAGCCCTCATTAAAAACAAAATATTTAGCTGAACATTTTTGTTGAGGCAACACACTACCACTTCTTATGAAACTATAAAAACTAATTATTCAGGTTTTTCTAGTTTCATAAATGCTAGTGGGTTGCCTCAACAAAAATGTTCTGCTAAGTTCTTCATTATGGTGGTGGTGGGGCTTAGAACTTATTGAACAACCCTTGGTGTGTATTTCCCCAACAGTTTAAAAGTTTGCTTTCTTTTAGACCAATTGCCATACCAAGCTTAAAGGGCCCAGCCTGCCCTACTTTTTATCCACAACTGAAGGGAGAATTGTTGGATGGTTACCTTTCCTAAGAGTATCAGTTCTATGTTAAATACAAAGTGCCTTATCCAGGATTTGAACTCTGGTTGGCATGTCCTTTTCATACATTGGTAACCGTTACACAATGATTGACCTTGTATCACTCAAAAACAGATTGATCTATAGCCACTAAATTCTTTTGTTGCTATTAATGGCAACCTAGAGCATGTTTTTGATGTCTATCTGATTTTGAAAATTTTGAACTTTTTAAAAGTATGGAGTATAAGAAGGGTTTGTTTGTGGTATGTGGTTAATCGTTGTTATGTTGGAAAATTCTGAGGTTTTTATCTGACTCATTTTCTTCTTACCTCATTCACTTGTCTTCTTTTTGTCTGTGGAAATGGTAAGAGAATTAAGGATGGAAGGAAAAAAACAAGGATACATTGAGACTCAAACTTTTTTTTTGAGGTATACGACTATTCTGTGGTGTGGAATGTTTTCCTGAACCAGTAGAAATAGTTGCATTTCCCCCAGTCAAGGTGTTGAAGTATATTATAGAATAATTTTTGGCAATTACAAGGCTGAGGGTCCATTGTGTGTCTTGTGAGTAAGTTCAGCAGAGGCTGCTACTTGTAGAAGATGCAATATTCTACTAAATTTGTAACTCAGTAGGCACGTGCTTTTCCCACCAGCAGCAGCAGAAAGAAACAGTTCCTTTCAGTCGAGGTAATATCAGCTAAAGGAAGAAGAATTTTTCCTTGGTACTATGAAACCTCTCCTTCCTGGCATGCACTAGTTTTGCTTCTCGTCAGAGGCTTCCCTGGAAATCATCACTTTTTACATTTATTTATTTTACTTTTTGTTTTTATTTCTTTTTAATCATTTTTAAACAAGAGTGGGCTAATTTTTTTTTTTGTTTTTGCACACAGTTAAATGGTTTCACTTAATTTCAAACAATTCAGTTTAACATAACTACAGTTTTGTTTACACACAGTTAAATGTAAAAACAATTCTATTTCAAACAATTCATTTTGGTATAAGTACATTGTTTAACTGTGTAAACAAAAACTATTGAACAGTTTTATTTCAAATAATTCTGTTTAGGTTACATACAGTTTTTTGTTTACATACATTTAAATATAAAAACGGTTTTATTCCAAACAATTCAGTTTAGCATAAGTACACCGTTTAAATGTCAAACTGTTCTATTTGACCTATTGATTGGACCTTATCAGGTGCTACCATTCCGGGTCAAAGTGGACATGGGAGTAATGGCAATGAAGGGGCATTCTGCATTCACCAAAGCCCCAGCATTACTGAAGCCTCATCATCAGATTGTTAAGTATCGTATCCAGGACACTCATTGGGAGAGTCTTACCCCTCTGTAGAGATTCAGTTGGTGTATTCTACAGCCCCTCCCTGCAGCCGATTGGGCCAGTAAGTAAGGGGAATGAAACCATACACACGTATGTATGAAGGTCATTCAATAAATAAGAGGAATAAATTGTTACTGTTACATAGCAATACTTGAAACCATTTAACTGTGTGCAAACAGATAATCAATAGAAAATAGAATATTTTGTGTTAGTAACTTTGTTGGCTTTTGCTAAATTGAATTGTTAGAAGTAGAACTGTTTGATCATTCAACTGTGTATATCTACAAAGTGTACTAACTGATCATATACTTAATATATATGTAAAAACAGAATTTGGCATTAAATAACCAGCAATGCCATAAAATCAAACTAAACCAAACCATACACATGTATGCACATATGTTTGAAGGTCATTCAATGAATAAGGAGAATGAGGACATACACATGCATATTCGTATATTCTTGTACATATGAAGGTCATTCAATGGATGAAAGAAATGCCCACTCACATGTTTTTACGACGGTCATTCAATAAATAAGAAAGAGACTGGACACACGCATACTCAAATAAGTGTGTAGGTCATTTAATAAATAAGGAGAATAAACTTTACATATACATATATCTATGAAAGTCAATAAAGAAATAAAGGAAATAAACTGCGCACAAATATTCATGTATGCATGTGTATATAAAGGTCACGTAATTAATAAAAGTAATTGAGCCATACACACACATCCACATGTATGCATGAATTTAATTCAATAAATAGACTGAACGAAACTTACACACACATACATCATCATCATCATCATGTCGTGCTGGTAGCACGGATATCTCTGACCCTCTCTCGCCACTCCTCCCTATCATTCATCGCCCCAGGCAGGTCTTCAGGACAACATCCCGTATCCTCACATAGCTGCTGAATGTATGTTCGTGCTGGTCGTCCTGCCTTCGCACGGCCATGTGTGGGGGTCCATAAGAGTACATCTCTTATGAGTTCGTCCCTGCTTCTCTAGCAGTGTCCTGCATGTCTGGTTCGTCTAACTTGAATCGTTTTCGTGATAGGAGGCAGGTGGCCGTACAGTTGGTGTCTTGTGGGGTGTTGCCGCCAGGACTTGTTCAAGATTGCTCGCAGCATTCTTGTGTAATTGCCGTCTAGCTTCCTCTCCAGCCGTTTTGTTAGAGTCCATGTAGTGCAGCCATATAGCAGTATCGATGTGACCGCTGCCTGGAAGAAACTGCATTTCATTTTATCGGTTAGGTCTGATTTCCATATAATTGATAGCCTATTGATAGCTTTAAGAGGGGTTCCATCTAGAGTGGAGATGTCCCCCGTTTGATTATAGCACATATATTCTGTTTTGTGTGCATTAACATAGAGGACTATGCCTGCAGCTGCTCGTTCCAAACTATGCAGTAGTGTTTCGACTTGGTCGGGTGTATTTGCCAGTATCGCTATGTCATTGGCGTAGTCGGCGTCGGTAATTGTTTTTGCGGGGTATCTTCTGCTTCTTTTCTTCGTCAGCTCGAAGGCATTCTCTCTGATTTTGTCAATCGATGTTCTAAGTACGTAGTCTAGACAAATGATAAAGAGGTACGGAGCCAGCGTGTCCCCTTGTAGTACTCCTGCTACAATGTCGAAGTATTCTGTGTCTCCATCTGGTGATCGTACTTTTACTTGATAAAAAAAATAACTAAGGTAAGTGGGTTATCTCCTGTGGTCAACCCGATTCTCTAAAGGATATGTATGACACATATAATTGGTCAGTACATATTTTCAAACTAACCAATCTCTGGCTTCTAAAACATTGGCGCCAGATAGCAGAGACATATCTACTCCTTTTTTACAACCAAGCTTGGTAACAAGTAGACATTAAAATTGACTAGGGGGGGTGTCTTCGTGGTGTAATGGTTAAAGCGATGGACTGCGGAATCGTAGTACGCGAGTTCGTACTCCAGTCGCGCTATTACGTTCACTTTCGGGCAAATACCCTTGGGAAAGGTATGAACACCCTTATCCTCCCAGCTATGGGATAAATAGTACCACTACTGTTCTTCTAGGAGAATGGCTTTGGCATTAAATAACCTCCAAAGTTTGATATGCCATTAAACAAAGAAACCAAACCTTAAAATTGTCTCTGCTAAAATTCCTGCAGTGAACTAGAGCCATTTGAAGAATGTTAAGCTTTGGTATATACGACACAAGGACTTCAGTTTAATGGACTATTATGTTTATTCTTATATAATATATTGCTGCAAAAAGGACAATTTGTTTGCAAGAGTAATATAAATACTGTAACATTCCAATGTGCTCCTGTTTTTTCCCAATACTAACTTTCTTCTGTTTTCCAATTAACCATATTTGCAGCACAAACTTTTAATAACATAGTTGCATGTATGTATGAAGGTCATTCAATAAATGAGGTGAATGTAACTGCACACACACACACACACTAGTATGCATGTACGTATGAAAGTCATTTGATAGATAACGGGATTAAAACTGCACACGCACAGATACATGCATACATGTAAGTATGAAGGTTGTTCAGTAGATTAGTTGAAAGAAACCATACACATGTATATCCATGTATGTATGAAAGTCTCTCAATGAATATTGCCCAGTTGGCTGAGGCTGTAGAATACACCGACTGGTTCTCTGCAGAAAGGTAAGAGCCACCCCTAACCCCAGCGAGTGTCCTGGATATTACACTAAACAATCTGATGGTGATGCTGGAGCTTTGGGGAATGCAGAGTACCCCTTCACTGCCATCGCTCCCAGGTCCACTCTGGACCAGAGTGGTAGGAACTGATAAAAGTCCTGTGTATGGGTTGAATAGAACTAAACCGTGGTTTCTTGGCTTTACTGTTTTTTGCATTTAAACAGTGTATTTATGCTAAACTGAATTGTTTAAAATGGAACTGTTTTGACATTTAACTATGTGTACACAAAATCTGTACTTATACTAAAAGGAATTGACTGAATTAGAACTGTTTGAATAAACTGAATAATTTGAAATAGAAGTGTTTCTGACATATAAACTGTGTACACACAGTAAACTGAATTTTTTAAAATAGAACTGCTTATTTGCATAAAAATGGATTTGGTGTTAAATAACCTACAAAGGTTGATATGCCATAAAACCCAACCAACCAACCTCTCAATAATTAAGGGGAATTAAACCATACACACACATACATACATATGTATGCATGAATTTCAATCGGTATACAAAGGAAATGAAATTGCACATACGCATACAAATGTGTGCGTATATTTATGAGGGTCATTCAATAAATGAGTAGGATCAAACTGCCGACACGCATAAACGTTTATGTACGTATTCATGAAGGTCTCTCAACAAATAAAGAGAATAAAACTATACACACTCATACATGTGTATGCCTGTATGTAGGAAGGTCACCCGATAAATAATGGGATTGAAACTGCACACACACACACACGCACACATGTATACAAGTATATGTGAGGGTCTTTCAGTTGATAAGGGAAATGAAACTGCATACACTCATACATGTGTATACACATGTATGAACGTTTTCAAATAAATAAGAGGAATGAAATCATACATTCACTTACACATGTGTGCATGTATGTATTGTGGGTTATTTTGTTTATGCATATATATTAAATAAGGTTTGTAAATGTCTATTTTGTTGATGACATTTCTTAATGAGTTGGAGCTCATTTTTTTTTTTTTTTTTTTTGTACACCGTTAAATGGTTTCAAGTATTTCTATACTATTTAATTCTAACAATTTGATTCGAACATCAGTCATTTGTTAGCACAAAATTGAATGTCTATACATATGATTTGTCTGTCAATATTTTATAGATGATCTTATATTTAAATGAATCTGAGTTAATTAAATAGTTAATAGGTAATATTATTTTTAGATGAGTCTGACCTAATTGTTTGTGTATAGTTAAATGGTTTCAAGTGAATCTATTAATCTCACAATTAACTCTTTAAGTTCATTTGCACCCAATTAAATAAATGACTGGGATTATTGCTATGTAATCCGAATAATTCAACTTTTTGCTCACCGTTAAATGGTTTCAAGTATTCTTACACAAATATTTCTATTTAATATCAATCCTTTGCATATATTTCAATTGCTTCAAATATTGATAACTAACACCAATAATTTTATTTGCACACAGTTAAATGGTTTCAAGTATTCTTACACAAATATTTCTATTTAATATCAATCCTTTGCATATATTTCAATTGCTTCAAATATTGATAACTAACACCAATAGTTTTATTTGCACACAGTTAAATGGTTTCAAGTATTCTTACACAAATATTTCTATTTAATATCAATCCTTTGCATATATTTCAATTGCTTCAAATATTGATATCTAACACCAATAGTTTTATTTGCACACAGTTAAATGCTTCCAAGTATCACTATGTAAAACTGACAATTTAATTGAACATAAGTCATTTATTTACACAATTAAATGGTTAAACAATTTTTTTGGCCCATAGATTGACTCTAACAAGTACTACCACTCTGGGTCAGAGTGGACCTGGGAGTAATAGCAATGAAGGGGTATTCCACACTCCCTAGAGCTCCAGGACTGGATCCTCACCATTAGATGCAGTTTAGTGTCATATCTAGGACACTTGTTTGGAGGGTATCTCACCCCTCTGCAGAGATGCAGTCAGCATATTCTACTGCCTTTGTTGACCGGGCTGCACACATATATGTAGGATAATGAATTAGGGAAATTTATTTTGAAAAAAGCATTTTTTTTTCCGGAAATTTTCTTGCATAAATGTAAATTCTGTATTGTTTGGAATTAGTTTATTGCAAAAATCGTTTTAATCTCACAAAAATATTTGTTTTGAGGCTATTCAAAAAGGCAGCAAATCAAGCAGAGTGCTACAGACTTGAACAGAGGTCTGTCATCAAATTTTTGGTAGCTAAGAAATGCAAAGCATGTGAAATTTACAGAAGAATATGTGATTTGTATGTAGAAGTATGTTTTAGTCAAAAAATGGTTTACAAATGGGCTAATTAGTGATTTGCCACTACAGTTTTGAGTGAAAAAGACAGTCCATCTATTGGAAACACATTAACTCATTGGTAAAGAAAAGGTTCTGGGCACAGTAGTCAATAAAGAAGGTGATGCTGATAGTGTTCTGGGACATAAAAGAACTTATCATTGTTAAGTTCCTTAAAAAAATGTAAATGTAAATTGCTTTATATTACCAACTCCTTAGACAATATTTCCCCACTTTATTGACCTTCATATATCGCAGAGAAATGAACAAAAAACATTCATACAGTTTTTTTTATATAATTTTTGGTCCAACTGATCCTCATCAGGGCAGCGTTTTATTGTTTATTCTTTCATCCTCCAAAATATTTTCAAATTAAAAATGAAAAAAGTCATCTTACTCTTCAAGATTATAGTTTCAATTTCGTTCTTAGCTGGTGTCACTGTTTTTAGTTTGGTTGGGTTGGGTTGGATTTTATGGCATATTAACCATTGTTGGTTATCTAATGCCAAATCTGGTTTTTACATGTTATTAAATATATGATTTGTAAACACATTTTGTAGATATACACAGTTAAATGATCAAACAGTTCTATTTCAAACAATTCAATTTAGTATAAGTCAACAAAGTTAAATGGTTCCAAGTATTGCTATGTATCACTAAAGATTCAATTAAACATTAGTCATTTGTTTGCACTCAGTTTAAATGTCAAACAGTTCTAATTGACCCATAGATAGGACCCTGTCAGGTGCTACTACTCCAGGTCAGAGTGGATCTGAAAACAATGGCAATGAAGGGGTACTCTGCATTCCACCAAGCTCCAGCATTACTGGAGCCTCCTCATCAGATTGTTTAATGTTATATCCTGGACACTTGTTGGTGGGTGGGGGTCTTACTCCTCTATAAAGATGCAGTTGGCTGATAACGTTTTTAGTCACAGATTGTTCTGTAACTCTAAAAAGCAATAAAATTATTGAATCTAAAATATGGATTAAAATATAATAAATCAAATTAATTTTTATGAGAGATATTTTAATTATATTTTAAACATATTTTTGATTATACCTAAATTTAATAATATATATTTTCAACATTGTTATAATTTTTTATTTGTATATATATATATATATATATATATATATATATATATATATATATAATAAGTGGATATTCCTTCACATGTTTTCAAAACATTGGAACCATTTTCTTACTTATATTTTGTAGCAAGGCTTCTGTATAAGAGAGGAAGATGCTTGACGACCCACCCCCAAAAATGGCTGTGCAAAAGTTTTCACCTCCCCCCAAATTTTTTGGGTTTTCTCATTTCAGTCCTGTAGCAGAAAAATATTTGTGTATTATCTAGACATTTGGTGGCCGAAGAATTTTGCCTGGTTTTATATTGAACAATGTCGAATAGATTTGTTGGTTAACAACTATCTCTAAAACTTCTTTATCCATAATCGTAAATAAATTCTAAAAACTATTATGTCTATTATAAAGTAAGTAAAGTTGATGACTCTAGTCGAGGGAGACCAGAAGGCTCCCTTTTCAATAGCTACTACACTGAGATGTAGAGGAAGGTGTTACTCCTTTCCCTGGATTGTTCCACTTTACCCTTGATACATACCTTATATTGCTGAGTGCTTAGCAAGGCAGTGCAAGTACCATTTTTAAAGTCATTGGTATGAGGTGACCTGGGATTGAATCCAGGTCTCCCAGACCATTGCAGAATAGAAGTCAAGAAATTCATTGAATTATTCGAAAGAATAAGAAAATTGAGTTGATTATTTATTTAAAAGATGGAAGTGAATACACACATACACACACACACACACACAGTATGATATTTGTCGCTGCCTCCCACCAGACAGGACTTGACACAACACACACACATCGTATAAGAGGTTCTCGTTGCTAAAAAAGCGTAGTCAAAGGGAGATAATTTATGGAAGAGACGCCGTTGTTCATTACAACCTTTGTAACTGACCATTTAACCAACTATATTGAAAAAGTCTTACCTGGTCATTTGTGGCTGTGAGTCTGTCCCAGTTTTAGGTGTTCACCTCACCCCTTGCAGCACTAAAAGTTGGTAGGGTAAAGGCCAATTCTTGATATCTGAAACATTTCAAAAAGAAGAATGCAAACCAAGCTGAGCTATTTTTGTCACTGTCCACCCATATCGCAGAGTCCCTCACTTGTATCACAGCTGCATTCGTGAATTTAGTTTTGACTTTATCTTAAAGGGAAGTTTTAACTTTTAATACAAGTTACTTCCCTTAAGCTCTATTGCAAAATCTTAAGGTGTATCAAAAATATTTTCTTATTTTTGTTGTTTTTGTAGTACAGCCCTTTACTCCTATGTTTCTGGCATATACAAATCTAAAGACAATTTTTGTATCTACTATATTATTAATACTAGCTTAATATCCATGAAAATCTCGTGATTTATATATATATATATATATATATATATATATATATATAGTGGTGAAGTCTTGTGTATGACCAGCTGACATGTAGTTATCTTCATGTTTCTTTTCTGTCCATCTTCTTTGGATGTTCTTCTTCACTGGGGTATCTTTCATGGGGAAGAATAACCAAGAAGACCTCTTCTTGTGTTCACACTTTTCTTTATTCAACTTTTGATGCCTGTTATATTACCACTTGCATGAACTGGGAGTTAGCCCTTTGAATATTGAAAATATCTCAAAAGTTTTTGCTTCTCTGTGAACTTCAGTTACTTCTGGCTAACTGAATCAGAAACTTAAAATCTAACTTCTAACATCTAGAATTCTTAGCCACATGACTTAAAAATCCTCTCATAAAAGCCAAGCTCTCAACTGGCTCTAACGGTTAAAGCACATCAACCAATTTCAGTTGATACAACAATTCCTTTCTGGGTACAATGACTTAATTCTCTTTACATAATTTAAATTTTGGGCCAAGTAAAAGCTTTAGCCAAATAGAATTTCTGAACAACACTCTTCAGCTTTTCCTTCTCCTTGACTTGTTGCCCTACCGAAGTTAAGGAGCACAGACTATTTAAAAACAGTCCAAACCATAACTGAAAGGAGAAGAGAATTTTTAGACCACAAGAATACACTATTAGTCAAAATGCACTGGACAATGATTTTTCCAATAAAAATGCATTGGACAATGATTTTCCAATAAAAATGCATTGGACAATGATTTTTCCAATAAAAATGCACTGGACAACGACTTTTACTATAAAATGCATTGGACAATGATTTTTCCAATAAAAATGCAGCGATTTTACTCCCCAAAATGTAGTGGAAGTTGGTTTACTTTGCATAAAATTCCATTGGACTTAAACAAAGTTCCTTAACACGAAAGATAACTGCAAAGACGAAAATACTTTTGATAGAACCTAATAGTTTCTTTTTATTAGCAAAAACAAATAATCCATTTTCATTGTGGCTTTCATCTTAGTGATAGATGTATTTCATTTAACATCTACTTATTCACTTATCTGAAAAATAAACCAATCAATTCAAGGGAAGTCACTTTAGATAAGAGTTACTTCCCATACAATTTAGAATTCAAGTTCTTTTTTGTACGCCACGTTTAAACAGGGAAGGAAATTACTTTAGTAATTGTTACTCACCAAAAAGCAAGCTGATAATCAGATGCTAATCATGCCATTATTATTCCACTAAATAATTTTAAACAATGGGATTTTCTTCACACGCCACATTGAGTTAAACAAAATAAATCTCCGTCGTAAATAAGCAATAAAAACAAATAAAACGTCATTCTGAATCCGAATTATTTTTTTAAGACTTTAATAAAAGCGACTCTTTTATTTTTAATAATGACTACCTTTCAACTTGTATGAAATAGGGATGGATATATCAAGTTGTCTTAAATTTTTGAATAAAAGATAAGTGACTATAAAAAAATTCTGTGGTTTTAATTAATTTCTATAGCCCAAAAAGTATTTATCCCACTTTAAAAAAAAAATTTTTGAATTGAACGCTTGTAAACCTGAACATTCGGTGTCCATAGGCTTTCTCACCCGGGTTGAAAAATAGCCGAAAATGTTAAATATTGTAACTTGTTATTTTACAGTCTAATTGGCTGTGTTATTGTTTGGCAATAGCGAAATAGAAATAGAAATGACCTTGCCGGAATTTCGGCCACTCGAGTAAATGTAATTCTATGGTAGCAGAAAGTTCAGGTGGCAAGGGTTAATTCCTAAATCCCCCATAATAATTGTTATTACTAAGAATATACGGACTATTGACCGCATCTTTTTTTGTTATACTGACCACGTTTTGGCCGATATATCCTTCGGCCTTTTTCAGGTGTTTCATGTCGAACGCGAAATCCTACACAGAATCTCAAACTGAATCCTTAATTGGAACCACAGTCGGTTGACTGTTCCAATTCTGTTAACTATGCTTGGATGTTAAGTTATAGTAAGTATACTTTGTTATTCTTATCTATTATTGGGATTGAACCTGCAACCTCCAAATGATTCTCACTCACAAGCACTTTCCAACCAAACGCCTTATCCACTGTGCCATGTGTCCTAGCCTTTTCCACAATATTTTGATTGCTTCGAGCGAAAATGGTTTGGGGATGAATTCAACATAGCAAGTCATCTTATTTCTATGTATGACACAAGACAAAGTGTGTGGGAGATTGTTGCACCCCACCAAATAAATAAATAAATAAATAAAGCAAGCAAACTTTGTGTTTCGTCACTCATTTAAGTCCAAAAAGCCTTTTCTGCTTTGGGTACCAGCATTCTGAATCCTCCGCGTGTCTCTTGCCGTGATGGTTACCGGTACAGAAAGCGGAATCGGTGACTTAAGTTCCAGATTCGGTCAGATTTTGCTCAATGATTTACTTCATCCCTCTACTGAAGGAAATGTGTGACACAAGGTCAGTTTTTGAGAGTTCTTCATGCACGATTAAGAGCAGTGCCAAAATAGGTTACGTCTATTTAGGTGGGAAAGACATCTTGACTATTCGGCAATAAACTTCACTCCATCACTTTTAGAAAAGATATGTGGGTGCTGCCTGAAGCGAGTTGGGGTGGGGGGTAACGAGGCCAAAATATCAATCAACAAGTACCTGTTGTCATCGGCATGGTATGTTTTATCAATTTTATCCCATATAAAAAAAAACTCTTTTGCACAAAAATCTTTTGGTTTTGTGCAAGGGTTAACGAGCCAGGTTAGCAAACCATTATTACTGAGTTCAATACTCACTAGGTGGCTCATACTTTTGCTTAATTTAAACTATAAATTGTTTAAACCTCGTTGTGGTGTGATAAGTTTGGTTCTCACTGGGTGCATCATACTCCAGGCCTTGTACCAAAATAAGCAATAATAAGCAGTGAGTTCGAACCTGACTGAGTGACCCTTCTATCCCAGTGCCAAAAGCCATGAGAAGCTCATGATGGTGTACTGATTAGCAAGCTAGACTCAGAGAACAATTGCAGCTGCGTAGTGAATTCGAACCTCACTAAGTGACGCATATTAGTGCTCAATGTAAGTTTTGCTTTTTTTAAAGCCTCATTGTGTTGTAATTCTTATCTCTCAGACCATCGTTAGTAAGTTCAATTCCTAGTGGTTGAGCCAAACTCAGTGAATTATTGAATGTAAGAGCTTTTAATAGTACATGAAACGTATTTCAGGTATGAAACGACAACGAAAGAAAAAGGTTCTGACTTTTACTGTGGTGACGAGATTTATCAAGTGAGGAAAAGGAAAAATATAATTGTTCTCATCCCCCCCACGTTATTCATTTCAACCGTTAACTAGTCTGGTAGAAGGTCATAAATAACGTATAACCTGGTTTTTCTAGCGACCATCTTTCTAAGAACTGATATGGTTAGAATCTGCTTAACTTAAAATTGGCGACCGTAGTCGAGGGCAACCAGAAGGTTCCCTTTTCAATAGTTACTACACCGAGGTGTAAGGGCGGGCGCTACTCTTTTCCCTGGATTGCTCCACTTTACCCTTGATACGTACCTTATATTGCTGAGTGTTAAACAAGGAGGTATCAAGTACCATTTTTGAAGTCTTTGGTATGATGCGACCTGAGATTGAACCCAGGTCTCCCTGACCATTGGTGCTAGTGTTTTCAGTGACGCTTCGCTATATAGCTACTACGGTTGAATATTGACCGGAAAGATCACTTTGACATGTTACATAAGTTTTGTGGATGGCGTAACAGGATGGACGCTTGTTTCTTAAAGTAAACAGGTCGACGCCCCAGCGGAAATGCCACGTAAGTTGCCTGGGTGGCATAACAGGATGTGCACCTGTTTCATAAAATAAACAGGACGCCAGTATTCTTCTGAGGAAGTGCCGCATAAGTTGAGTGGGTGGCATGCTAGACAGGAGGCGTATCCATGTACAACGCGTAGGCGGGACGTATGAACACAAGGAATGCGTGGGTGTCCGGAAAATTACATAAACCAGGAAATATTTCGACTCAGGCAGAACGAATCAGAAAGACAGAGAGGTTTCACAGGAAAACCGCACCGTCGCCCGAGTGTGTATGTGTGTGTGTGTGTGTGTGTGTGCAAGCGCAGCCATCTTCGACTCGCTCTTTCTCAACCTATACGTACATTTCGGGTAATAAAAAAAGATGCTGATAATAATTTTATACGTTATCGCTGTTGTTGTTCTTCTCTGTATGCAATACTTAGTGCTAATTATGGAAATGTAGAACGTTAGAGTTAAAGAACGATTCATATATATGAACAGGTTAATAAAGTTCAACAGACAGATATATCGATAGATAGATTAATAGATTGAGATAGCCAACTTGCTCGGAAGAAATGATAGGACAGCTATAGATAGATAAATAACAGGCTATGATGTATATTTAAATAGGAAATAGATAAAAGGAATGGACTTAGAGATACGAATAGATTGTGACAAACAGATATAGATTTACATAGAGAGATAGATGATGTACATAGAAAGATAATATAAAAAGACAACTAGCGAGCTTGTTAGAAAGATAGATGATGTACAAAAATAGACATAGATAATGTACAGAAATAAATCGTGTTCACAGAGAGACATGACATATAAAGATAGATAATGCAGAGAGAGAGAGAGAGAGAGAGAGAGAGCTTGCTAGAAAGGTATGAGGAGACAGATAGGTATACATGGTGCATTCAATAAGATTCCAGACTTTTTTTGGACAGGCTTTTAAAATTACTGTACACTCTTGAAAATTCACTATGTTATTGCTATACATCTTATGAGATGAGAGACAAATTTTTATGATTCCAGGTTCAAATGAACAGCTACAGCAGCAATTCAAATACACCCTACTAAAGCCTGATTGTCACAGCTGGTGATTTTCAAAAATGCAATCTGGCACTTTAGAAGATATGCAATATAATTCTGTTTTAAACTTGGAAAAAATGCCACAGAAACGTATGGAATGCTTCAGACTGATTTTTGACCATCTTGCATGAATCGAGCATCAGTTTTTGAGTAGCATAAGAGATTCAAGAAAGGCAGGGAGTCTGTGAGGGATGATGAGAGGTGTGGGAGGAGTAAGGTAGTCAATACACCAGAGTTGATTGGCCAAACGGTTAGGGTTACTATGTTGAGGTTTTAAGGGAGTTCAGGAAGAGATTTGGTCGGAAGAGGCCAGCACTCTTTAAATCGGGTCAGTGGCATTTCCACCAGGACAATGCACCAGTCCGCAACTGCATCCTTGTCACAGGCTATTTAACCAAGATGGGCATCAAGACAGTTCCTCAGCCTCCCTATGGTCCAGACCTTGCTCCCTGTGACTTTTGGTTATTCCCTAAATTCAAGGAAAAACTTAGAGGCTGTCGTTATGAGACAATTGAGGAGATGAAAGAGGCCGTGACGAAGGTCACTGACCCGCTCACACAAGAGGACTTCTATGGGGTCTTCCAGAAGTTGTTGGAACGGTACAACAAGTGCATTGCAGCCGGAGGAGATTACTTCGAATGGGACTTGAGTTTCATGTGTGTACTATCAATAAAAGTGTCCATACGAAAAAAGTCTGGAAACTTATTTAATGATCCTCGTAGAAGTAGACCAATGTATAAAATATTGGCAAGAGGTAAATATAAAAAGAAAGAAAAAAATGTTACAGAAAACGAAATCGTAAATTTATAGATGAATGTCTAAGAATATTTAATGGCGATGTGTGGCTTTTTATGAAGAAATCTGGTCTTTTGATGGCTACTTATGACAAAGCCGCAGAAAAAGAGCCGGTTATTTAGAAATTAAATGATGTTTAGAAATCACACACACACACACACACACACACACACACACAATCTCTTTCATCTTTCATATTGTGGTTCTTTCATATATCTCCTCATCTAGAAAGTATTCACTGACTTAATTCTTTGAAAACATTTCCCCACAAGAAAAACAAAAAAAAAAACAAAACAAAACAAAAAAACAAACAAACAAACAACAAAAAAAACAAAAACAAAAAAAAATAAACCAAAAAAAAACAAATCAAAAAGGAAAATGAGAAGTATTTTTCGTAGAATCCCCATTCACTCGTTTGCAGAGGTTGGGTTCTGCGATTTTTTTTTCAAATGAAGCGAATTAACAGCATAGGAACTCCGTTTATAAAAGAACTTAAAGTATATATATATATATATATATATATATATATATATGTCTGTCTGAGAATGTGTGGTAGTTATATGATTGTTATGCGTACACATTCCTAATCTCAATCTGGTTGACACTCTCTTCCTCTATCTATCTCTCTCTCTTTATACACACACACACACACACACACATATATATATATATAGTGGCGGTCATAATGTTCAGAACGGCATAGTTTCGTCAGAAAAAGTAGGTATAATTTTTTTTATCTAAGTTGTTTTAGATTCTATAATTTTCACAGATAATAAATACAATATTAATTGTTATTCTGTGAAATTTTGGTGTTATTTGAGATGATAATAAAAAAAAAGTATCGAATGATTTCGGGATTTACTGCAAAACCCAGGGCGGCCAAAATAATCAGAACAAAATACTCAAATATTACAGAAAATACATTTAGTGTGAAGCCCTTTAGCTTCAATCATACTCTGACATCTTCGGCTGCATGAAAAATTAATTTATTGATATCTTGCCGAGTGATCTTATTCCATTCTTCCTGAAGGGCATTCCATAATTGCTCTGTTGTTTTTGGATTTCTGGCTTTAGAACGTTCTCCAAGAGTCTTCCACACATTCTCAATAGGATTAAGATCTGAGCTTTGTAGAGGCCAATCCATAACAGTAACATTTTCTGCCTTGAGGAAGTTCATGACTTACTACCACAGCCTTGTGACATGGGACATTGTCCTGCATGAATATGGAAGGTTGCTTAGTTGAATTTCTCAGTACAGGCAAGACATGATCTTTTACAAGTTGTTTATTAACTCCTGCATTTACCTTTCCTTGTAATCGCACTAAAAAGCCCACACCATCTCCAGATATCATCCCCCAAACCATGATACTTCCTCCACCGAATTTAACACTAGCCTTAAGGCACTGAGGCGACAATTCTTCATCTACTTTTCGATGAACGTCCGTTTTCCCATCTGAGCCAAATAACAAAAACTTAGATTCATCACTGAAATGCACCGTTTGCCATTTTTCTTGAGACCATAACACATGTTTGTGACGACACTTTTTATAGTTGAAGGATATCAGTGGTTTCACTACAGGTGCTCTAGCTAAAAGTTGTCGTTCAACTAAACGACGAGACACAGTCTTACTATATAAAAGATTTTCCAAGTTGAATGCTCATTTCCCGAGAAACAACAGCAGCAGTTTTAAATCGGTCCTTTTTAACCAACTTTACCATAGCATGATCTTCTCTCTTGGTCGTTATTCTTGGCCTACCTGTAAACCTTCTTACTTCAAACGAACCATAATCATTGTAGACCTTAAGAATACCATGAACAACACTTTTTGACTTGTTTACAATCTCTGCAATTGCCCCAATACTTTGATTATCCTTCGTTAGAAGCCTAATAATTTCTGTATTTTCTGTAATATTTGAGTATTTTGTTCATTTTTCCAATCGCTCTGATTATTTTGGCCGCCCTGGGTTTTGCAGTAAATCACTAAATCATTCGATACTTTTTTTTTTTATTATCATCTCAAATAACACCAAATTTTTACAGAATAACAATCTATATCGTATTTATTATCTGTAAAAATTATAGAATCTAAAACAACTGAGATAAAAAGTTGTACCTACTTTTTCTGACGAAACTATGCCGTTCTGAACATTATGGCCGCCACTATATATATATATATATATATATATATGTATGTGTGTGTGTGTATGTGTGTGTATATACACACATTTATATATATATATATATATATATATATTAACATTCATATATATATATAAATTTATATATGCAAATTTCATTAAACATAATAGACATTTTATGCCTACATATTTTCTTTTGGATCCGTTCGAATTCCCGTATTACTTTTATCGTATTCGGGAGGATTTGATTTAGGTATTGTCCATAGTTGTATGTATCCCTAGTACTTTCTGCCCGACTTTGGGCCATCATCGGGCAGAAAGTACTAGGGATACATACAACTATGGACTATACCTAAATCAATTCCCCCCGAATAGGATAAAAGTAATACGGGAATTCGAACGGATCCAAAAGAAAATATGTAGGCATAAAATGTCTATTATGTTTAATGAAATTTGCATTAACGAAGAAATGCTGCCTAAATATACATATTTCAAATTTATATATGTATACACACATTTATATATATATATATATATATATACATCCTTTCCTCGGTTGCTCTACTTTACCTTTGATAAGTACCTTGATAGATAGATATTACTGGTAATATTGGTCCTTGGGGAAGGGTGGTAATCATGTTAAGACAGTCAATTTATGTATGAGGAGACTGAGGTAAATAGATTATACACTCATTACTATAATTCATTTTTGTAAAAGACACATGGCACAAAAACGATTTAGAAGCTCTACTTTGCGACGGAATGTGACAGCCATGTTTACGCTGGGTTCCAGAGCCGAGTGGACTCCATATGTATAAAGTATACATACTCCGTAAAAAGATAAACGTAAGATAATTGGAACCAACCCCAAGTAATTCTTCTTTTTCTTATATTCAACAGACCATGACAAAATGAATCCAATTACCGTAAATTGAAGCGTACAAGAATACGTTTAAGTTTGAAAAAATAAATTCTCGAAAATTAGGGGTCCACGTATATAGGTGAGGTAAAAAAAATCCAAACCTTTTCTAAAGAGAAATCAACCAGTGGAATTGTACTCAGTTACAGGGAGACATTTGGAGAAATTGGGATTATGTAATTCACGTAAAAGAAGAATCAGATTTGGTTTGGTTTGTGTTTTATGGCATATCAACTATTGTAGGTTATTTAATGCCAAATCCTCTATATACATATATATTAAATACATAGGATTTGTAAACATATATTGTTGATAGCATTTTTAAACGAGTCTAATCTCACTCTTTTGCACACAGTTAAATGCTTCAAAGTATTGCCATGTATCAGTTACACATTGTTAAAGGATCAAACAGTTCTATTTCAAGCAATTCAGTTAAGCGTAAGTCATTTGTTTGCACTCAGTTTGAATGTCAAACAGTTCTATTTGACCCATAGATAGGACCCTATCAAGTGCTACCATTCAGGGCCAGAGTGGACCAGGGAGTAATGGCAATGAAGGGGTACTCCACATTCCCCAAAGCTCCAGCAGTACTGAAACCTCACCATCAGATGCAGTTTAGTGTCATATCTTGAACACTCGTTGGGGGAGGGGTCTTACCTCTTTGCAGAGATGCAGTCGGTGTATTCTACAGCCCTAGCCGACTGGGCTGAAAGAGGAACCATAAGTGATCGAATTAAGACTTATAAAGCAATTAATAAAATTTTTAATTATGGTGGACATTTTAAAAAAATATTTCTCCTCGAACTGGAAATTCATTGACATGACAAAGTCTGCTAACAAATTGAATCACAAAGGGAATTGGAACAGTTAGGACTCGGAGGAAGAATTGCGACTACTTAGACCACAGAGTTGTTGAGATATCGTTCAGAATACTGAGAAGAGTCCTGAAAACCTGCGAAGATTTGCTGTCACTCAAACTCAGGTGAAATACCCATCAGCTAACACTGGTGGGAAAAAATCACCAGAAGTAAAATAATAATAGTCGACATACATCACTCACAGTAACTCCAGCTGACTGCCACAAATATTTCACGATTGGTAAACACATTAAACAAATTAACACAGAGATTAATATAACACGATAAAACTGTCATAAAAGTTAAGTGCTATATCAGCATTATATCACATGCCGTTTCCAACAGCTGATACGCTGACCGTAAACACTATCTGGAACGTCACAGCACCCAGGCGGCCAGTAAGACAACTGCGATATGTTATCTGTATAGTTTCCTGGTAGAGTAATATATTGTGATTCCATATTAATATAAGCGCTAATATTTCATATATGGCTGATGTAATTCAAATTTCAGAGAAAAAATACGTACCCTGTACACTGCATGAGTAATGACATTTTAATGGGACATAATTGTAGTTTTTTTAAAAAATTTTCACACATTGGTATTTTTACTGTACTTATATGGCACAACATTTTAAAAAAAGGTTGCTTGAATGTTATTTCATTGACGATGAAAATCTTCATTCTACCAGTAGCCTACTGAATGTTTTGGGGTCGACCTATACAGCAGGTAAAAGTCAAACCCTGAAGTTGGTTTTAAAAATATTGAGGTCGAGTTATTTGCCAGATCAACTTGTACGTCGCAATTTATGGTTCATAGAAAAAGTTATTTCAGAAATAGATTAATACCATACTCAAACTTCAATTTCGGACAATCCTCTCTCTCTCTCTCTATATATATATATATATACATAGTAAACTAAAGTTGGCGACCATAGTCGCGGGTAACCCGAAGGCTCCCTTTTCGATAGCTACTACACCAAGGTGTAGGGGAGGGCGCTACTCCTTCCCTGGATTGCTCTACTTTACCCTTGATCCGTACCTTATAATGCTGAGTGTTAAGCAAGGAGGCATCAAGTACCATTTTTTGAGTCTTTGGTATGACTCGACCTGGGATTGAACCACGGTCTCCCGGGCCATTGGCGAACACTCTAACCCCTAGGCCAATGTATGAGATAATGTATATTATATATGTATATATATGTATATGTAGATAATGTATATTATATATATATACATAAATATATATATATACATATATATATATACATATATATATATACATTTTTTTTTCATCATACAACGTGTGAAAGCACGCGCGATACCCTAACCTCATCAGCCGCCAACCAGGATGATAACACAGTTTCGGTAGCTCAAGGTGGTACTGCCACTCCTGGCGCTACCAAGCAGCTTTTGCCACCGGACAGGGTATTTAAAAGAAATATATATCTATACATACACAAGATCAACTAAAAGCAGACATTACATTGGACGTTCGTTCATCTTCATTTTGGTGCAGTTTGTGATTTAAAAACGCGTTTACTTACGGTCGTTGATGTCATAGCAACCGTTTCTTGATTTTGCGTAATCACACGAGAAGGGTGGTTCCGCGTGTATATCATTCATGTTGAAATCCTTTCTATATCCGTTATCTATTCGGTTCGTTTTCTTTCATTTATGCGTTACTGTCCAAAAGCACTCGAGACAAACGTCATATATAATTCTGCTGAAAGATGTTATTTGTTGATCAATGGGCCCTCAAGATGGGTGGTGAGTAAAAAGAAAGCTCCTGGTCTAAGTTTGTCCAGGTAGCTATCTGGTTACCCTTGGGCCACTAAATTCTTGGTTTGCAAGGAATGTCTCCAGGACACTGATGGTCAGCAATGGGCTCGTGAATACTATGGGGGTAAACCTCATTCATAGGCCCATCACTCGATTTACATTCTCCGGTAGGAGAATTACGTTGTTCGCACCAGCGCGCCTTGTGGATTCGTGATCCTCGCAAGCTGTTGAATTTTCTGCCGCAATCACACGTTGTAGCCGGGTACATATCCAGATCGTTACCGTATGAGCAAGTAAGATGGGTGATATATTCTCCCTCCCCGCTACAGACACCCTGAGGGCATTTTTCTTTCATTGTATTATCCATATTTGTTAAAATTCCTGTCTTTCCAGGATGTCACTCCAACTTTTTGAAGAGTCACTTTGTCTTCCCAAAGAGTCATCTTGCTTTCCAGAGAGTCTTATATATATATATATATATATATATATATATATAGCGAATATATATAGCGAATGAAGTAATCGCGTTGCCATTAGCGTTTATTGCAAGGCTCTTCATATATATATGAATTGAGCTCTCGGTAGCCGTTAAGCGGATATATGTA
>CAUZXS010002439.1:20000-42827 GCA_963585895.1 Sepioteuthis lessoniana | reverse complement strand
TGAATACATATGTAAATATGTACAAAGACCGTAAATAGAGGTAAATGCATATATATATATATATATATATATATATTTATATACACCTGCATGAACATCAATATTTATCAACTAGTATATTAAATAAAAACATTAATGCATATATATATATATGTGTGTGTGTGTGTGTGTGTGTGTGTGTGCATATATGTATATCTGAGGCTATATATATATATATATATATGTGTGTGTGTGTGTGTGTGTGTGTCTCTGTGTGTGTGTGTGCGTGTATATACATTGTATGTATACTTTTAGATAGACATATAAAATTTATATACATAAATGTGTCACACACACACACACACACACACACACACACACACACACACACACACACACACACACACACACACACACATATATATATTTATATATATTTATATACATACATATTATAAACATATATATATGTATACATATATATATATATATATATATATACATATATATATAAATATATATATAAGTCAATCAAATACCAGACCATTGGCCTAGTAATGTTCGCCAGTGGTCCGGGGAACAGGGGATCAATCTCAAGCCGAGTCTTACCGATGACCGATGATTCTAAGAATGTTCTTGATGCTGGCATGCTTGATCATCATCATCATCATCATCATATCGTGCTGGCAGCACGGATATCCCTGACCCTCTCTCGCCACTCCTCCCTATCGTTCATCGCCCTAGGTAGGTCTTCAGGACAACAACCTGTATCCTCACATAGCTGCTGAATGTACGTTCGTGCTGGTCGTCCTGCTTTTGCGCGGCCGTGTGTGGGGATCCATAAGAGTACTCGACATTAAAAGGTAAGAACCAAGAGTAAAGTGGAGAAATCCAGGGAATTAAGTATTGACTTCCCTTACAAATCGGTGTAGTAGTTATCAAAAAGGGATCTCTCGGTTTCCCCACCGAGTAAAGTCACTAACGTATATACATATATATATAAATATATATATATATATATATATATAAGCATATGTATAAATATATACGCAGATATACAACGATTCATATATATGTATATATATATAAATATATATATATATATATATGTATTTATGTACGTATATATATATATATATATATATATATATATATATATATATGTGTGTGTGTGTGTGTGTGTGAGTGTGTGTGTGTGTGTGTGTGTGTGTAAATGCGTATACATACGTGTGTATATATTCAAATGTATATCTATGCATGTCAATAGATATTATAATATTCAGGCATGTATATGCTTGAATATATACACACATTGATGTATATATAGATACGATTATAAAACAATTGATTAATAAATCAATCTATCTATCTATCTATCTATCTATCTATCTATCTATCTATCTATCTCAACATGGATATTCGTATCTGTATTGATATACCAGTATTGATATATTTTATTGTAATTATACATGCATTATTAGATATACTTTTATATATATATATATATATATATATATATATATATATATAAATATATATTATATATACATATATAAATTGTTTTAACGCACATAATATATATACATACATATAAATATATATATATAATATATATATATATATATATATATACGTCCATATATATGAATATATACATGTGGTTTATGTTTTGTTATAAGTAATTTTATATGCATATAATATACTATTGAATTATTCATTAATGAATACACCGACACCCATCCGTGCTTTATACATATATACTACCACTCTATAAATATGTGGTTATGATCATTGTTTTATAGATATTTTTTATACATTATCTTTATATATTCATACATATGTGGATATATGTAAATATGTATATAAATAAATATGTTTTATATACATATGTATATAGATATATGTTTATATACGTATATATAGTATATATATATATATATATGAATTCAAATATGTATACAATTTTATATACACACACTACATACATACGTATATATATATATATATATATATGTATATATATATATATATATATATATATATATATATGTCTCTCTCTATATATATATGTATATTTATAGAGATTAATATATCTAAACGTATTCTGCTATATATATTCTTATGAATACATTTATTTAATGTTGTTACATGTATATGACCGTGTGTGCGGGTGTGCGTGTGTACCTATGTGTGGATTCATTTACTAATTATAATAATCCAAATGAAATTTCTTGTTATAACAAACACGAGCTTTTTGACAATCTCTGATTATTTTACGAATCTCTTACATTCTCCGTTAAGACCTAAAGAGTACCACACCTTTTAACTCTTATGGATGGCTGTGCCATTTTTTAACACTATTAAACCAAACAGCATACATTGGCGCATATATATATATATATATATATATATATATATATATATAAATGTATATATATATATATATATATATATATATATACGTGTGTGTGGGGGGTTAATATATGAACAATTTTCTTTATAAATATACCAAGTGCAAATCCTGGTTTTAATTTAAATTTAAAATAAAAAATTTAGAAAAAGCTTAATTGTCTTAATGTATATATATATATATATATATATATATATATATATATATATTTATATATATATATATATATATATATATATATATATATATATATATATATATACATGTTAGTTTATATTTAAAATTAAAATTTAGAAAAAGCCGAATTGTCTTAATTTATATATATATATATATATATATATATATATATATATATATATATATATATTATATATATATGCATGTTAGTTCCTGACTCACGAAAAAATGTTTGTCACTATATATATATATATATATATATATATATATATATATATATATATATATATATATATATTTACATGTTAGTTTAAATTTAGAAAAAGCCGAATTGTCTTAATTTATATATATATATATATATATATATATATATATATATATATATATATATATATATATATGTATGTGTGTGTGTGTGTGTGTGCATGTTAGTTTCTGACTCACGAAAAAATGTTTGACACTATATATATATATATATATATATATAATATATATATATAGTGACAAACATTTTTCGTGAGCATATATATATATATATAAATATATATATATCTAATTATCATTATTTCAGGAATACTGACATATATATATATATATATATATATATATATATATATATATATATATATATATATATATATGTAATGTCAGTATTTTTTTAATAATATATTTTTTACACCAAAACGTTTGCCTGGTTTTAATGGGCCGCTCTTGGCTAAGGTTCCCAAATTTACTTTACTTGTATATCTGATCCGACTGCGTGTTTAACAATTTTAATTTCATACAGACACACGTGTACATATAAATGATTATATTCATATTCGTAAATGTAGATATATATTCATACATTTATTAGTTTTTGGTGTATATGTGTCTTTTTTTTTTCATGTATTGCTCCCGATTATTGATTTTACGTGTTTGTATATATATATATGTGTATGTGTATTGAAAGTACTTGTATATATGTGTATCAGATTTGTTAGGTGGGTGTATCTCACTCTCTAATAAATGAAATATATCAAATATATTGGGAAACTTTTGTTGGTGGTCTGAAGTTGGTATTCTGTTTTTGTTTATTATATTTGCCGCTAACAACTTTCGAAAATCTCGCGAAAAGACTAAAACATTAAAGATAAGATAAAACGAAAACAAAGGTTAGTTGGTTCTTTGATTAGGTTTTAGGGCACATCAACCAGTGTCGGTTATTACGTGCCAAATACTTTATATATATATCATCATCATCATATCGTGCTGGCAGCACGGATATCCCTGACCCTCTCTCGCCACTCCTCCCTATCGTTCATCGCCCTAGGCAGGTCTTCAGGACAACAACCTGTATCCTCACATAGCTGCTGAATGTACGTTCGTGCTGGTCGTCCTGCTTTTGCGCGGCCATGTGTGGGGATCCATAAGAGTATATCTCTTATGAGTTCATCTCTGCTTCTCCAGCAATGTCCTGCATGTCTGGTTCGCCTAACTTGAATAGTTTTCGTGATAGGGGGCAGGTGGCCGTACAGTTGGTGTCTTGTGGGGTGTTGCTGCCAGGACTTGTTCAGGATTGCACGCAGCATTCTTGTGTAATTGCCATCTAGTTTCTTCTCCAGCCGTTTTGTTAGCGTCCATGTAGTGCATCCATATAGCAGTATCGATGTGACCGCTGCCTGGAAGAAACTGCGTTTCATTTTATCGGTTAGGTCTGATTTCCATATAGTCGATAGCCCTATTGATAGCTGTCCATGCTTTCGTTAACCTCGTTTCGATGTCCTTTTCGGTTGATTCGACGCTGCTTCCTAGGTACGTGAATTTGTCTACTAGTTTAAGAGGGGTTCCTTTTAGAGTGGAGATGTCCCCCGTTTGGTTATAGCACATATATTCCGTTTTGTGTGCATTAACATGGAGGCCTATGCTTGCTGCTGCTCGTTCCAAACTATGCAGAAGTGTTTCGGCTTGGTCAGGTGTATTTTGCAGTATCGCTATGTCATCGGCGTAGTCGGCGTCGGTAATTGTTGTTGCGGGGTATCTTCTGCTTCTTTTCTTCGTCAGTTCGAAGCCATTCTCTTTGATTTTGTCAATCGATGTTCTAAGTACGTAGTCTAGACAAATGATAAAGAGATACGGAGCCAGCGTGTCCCCTTGTAGTACTCCTGCTACAATGTCGAAGTATTCTGTGTCTCCATCTGGTGATCGTACTTTTACTTTAGTGTTTCTATAGAGAATCGTTATTGCCGCTACGGTTTCTTTAGGTATGCCGTACGCTAGTAGGATTTGTTCCATCTTTCCTCTGTGAATGGAGTCGAAAGCCTTGGTAAAGTCGACAAATATTAATGTCGCTTGTAGGTTCTTTGCCCGTACACCTTCAAGGATTCTGCGGATGGTTAATATTTGTGAGGTCGTGGATCTATTTCTTCGGAAGCCATTTTGGTTTTTTCTAAGTATGTTGTCGATTTTGGGTTCTATTCGGTTTCGTAGTAGGGCATTGTAGATTTTGGCAGCTATGGATGTAAGTGTTATGCCTCGGTAGTTTTTGGCTAATAACCACATGTCAGCGAACCAAGATATATATATATATATATATATATATATATAACCTTTTAACCCCCTCTGCCCACGCCTATGAATGAAACAACTTGTAATTTGATTTCCACCTTTATTGTTTTTAAATTTTTATTTTTATCTTTATTGTTTATTTTTTATTTTTTTTATTTTCTAATTTTTTTATTTACTTTCTTTATTTTTTAGTTTTTGATTCCTTTATTTTATCTTCTGAATAGGAACTGTAACTCCACATTTGCTACTCTGCAACAAGAGAGAAGCATGTAAATAGTCATCTGACTAGACGGAGAGTATAGTAATATTCTCCGCCGAAATAAATTTATTATGACGATTCAACCGAATTTGAGTCTCCATCAAATTGTACGATATATATATATATATATATATATATATATATATATATATATATATGTGTGTGTGTGTGTGTGTGTGTGTGTGTGCGTGTGTGTGAATTGTAAATACCTTAGAGTAGAGTGTTCGCTTATAGTCCGGGAGACCGTGGTTTAATCCCAGGTCGTGTCATACCAATTACTTTAAAAATGGTACTTACTTAACACTCAGCAATACAAGGTACGTATCAAGGGTAAAGTGGGGCAATCCTGGAAAGGAGTAGCACCCTCACCTACACCTCAGTGTAGTAGCTATAAAAAAAAGAGCATTCTGGTTGCCCTCAACAACGGTCGCCAACTTTACTTAATTACTTTTTGTTGAGAACATTTTAAAACGAGCTTGTACTCTTTTTTACACACAGCTTAATGGTTACAATAATTCTTATTTAACACTAATAATTTTATTCGACAATACGCATTTATTTGCACATTATCAAATGTTTCCACGTATTGCTATATATCACCAACAATTCTATTAAAAATCAGGCATTTTTACACGCTGTTTGGTGATTTTTTTCTAACCATTTAATTAGGTACATCAATCACGTAAATTAGTTCCCATCATTGCAAGGGTTGGTTTGGTTCAATGGCTTATCAACCTTCGTTTGTTATTTAATGCCAAAGCCATTCTTCTAGAAGAAGAATACTGGTACTATTTAACCCAGAGCTGGGAGGATAAGGGGGTTCATACCTTCCAAAGGTATTTTTCCGAAAGTGAACGTAAGAGACTGGAGCTCGAACTCGCTTATAACGATTCCGCAGTCCGTCGCTTTAACCATTACACCCCCAATTATTGCAATGTATCACTAACAATTCGATTTAGTATAAGTCGATTGTTGGCACACGGTTTAAACATCAAATCATCCTATTTGACCCATAAATATGGCCCTATCAGGTGCTACCACTGCGGGCCAGAGTGGACCTGGGAGTGGTGGCAATGAAGGAGTACTCTGCAATTTCTAAAGCTCCAGTACAATTGGAATCTTACCATCAGATTATTTAGTGTCATATCCAGGATACTCATTGGGTGGGTCTCAACAGTCTGCAGAGATACAGTCGGTTTATTCTACGGCCCTAATTGACTGGGATAGAGAACAACGTATCTAACACTGAAGTACCGATGATCAAATTAGGCTTGGGTGTGAAGGCACAGTCATTTTAAGTGTTTTTATTTTACTTTAATGTAAATATTACCGTTACTAATGTACGCTTCTAAGAAACATCCAATACATATTCATGCATGCACGTACACCAATACATACGTATACGTTGACTGCATCCCATTTAGAGGGGAAATGTCAATCTATCCCTAAAAGAGGAGGTTATGCTCTTACACTAAATATCATCGGAAAGTGAGTCTCTTGTTCAGATTGCCCTGTCAGATGGGGCTGTAGAATACACCGACTGCACCTCTGCAGAGGGGTAAACCCCTCCAACGAGTGTCCTGGATATGACACTAAACAGTCTGATAGTGAGGTCCCAAAAATGCTGGGGCTTTGGGAAATACGGAGCACCCCTTCATTGCTATTGCTCCCAGGTCCAATCTGGCCCGGCGTGGTAGCACCTGATAGGGCCCTATCTATGGGTCCAATAGAACTAACGGCATACTTATGCTAAACTGAATTGTTTGATTAAACTAAATAGCTTGAAATAGAAATGTTTTTCACAATTAAACCGTACTTACATTTAAATTGCGTGCTTATGCTAAACTGAATTATTTGAAATTGAACTGTTTTTCACATTGAAACTGTACTTTCACTAAACGGAATTATTATATATAACTGCTTGAATAGTTTGAAATAGAAATGTTTTTGACAATTAAACTGTGTACTCATGCTAAACTGAATTGTTTGAAATAGAATTGATTATTTACATAAAATGGATTTGACGTTAAATAGCCTACAAAGGTTGATATGCCATAAAACCCAACAAACCAACAAACCAATCTTGTTCCGTTGGTTTTTTTCACGGCTGAATCACCTCTTGCCATTCATCACTTGTCTAATCTGAATCGGAGTGTTTTAAACTATTTAGGTCCCATCTACGGATCAAATAGAACTTTTTGTCTTAAGGAAGTGTAAACTCGTCTAAGTCTATATATTTGGTGACCACATCTGTTAACCTGACTTCGACATGAGCTAACCTAACCAATTAATCATTCGTACATACATGCATTTTACATTTCCTGAACCAACTGAAAAACTCCAAAACGTCTTTGTCGCCAATAACACCTTCATCAGATACTGATTCTGGGATCAGCCAGAGTTTCAGGGCTAACATATCTTTATCAATAATCAAGAGTGCCTCAACGATAATTTGAAATAGAAACAGTTTTTCATATTTATTTTTCAATCATATCATCATGTTGTTGGGGGCGGATTCAAGATGAAAATGCAAATTTGTTGTGGAATTCTTTGTGGTGATCACAACTTAGCAGTTAACGTAGATTAGCGCAGAAACCAGTTGTGTAAATTAAAGAATGTAAAACTTGAAAACACACACGCACGCGTGCATATATATATATATATATATATATATATATATATATATATATATATATATATATGTATAAATAAATGTGTATATATATATATATATTTGCACTTACATATAATACATGCACACACGCAGAGAGACCCACAGATCCCCCCATATATATATATATATATATATACGCACATGCACATCCAAACATACTTATATATATGCATATATATACAATTTTTTCTAATGATTTTCCGTTAAATAATGAATCGTCTATTAGAAATTTAATATTATGTTTTAATAAAGTTCAGTGCTTTTTAGAACAATTGTCCCAACTATCAACATTCACATCTTTAAAGATTATTGCTTTTTAATTAATTTTGTCACTCTCATAGAGTTCCTTCAAAAATAATTTCTTTAAGAGAGAGAGAGAGAGAGAGAGAGAGAGAGGGAGAGAGAGAGAGAAAGAAAGAGATAGATAGATAAAGAGAGAGATCAATAATAATAATAATGCAAGAAAGCAATGGAGGGGTGCATATATGCATTAATTCTAGGATTCGAGAAATTCACTAAAAAGAATAAAGACAGATAATTTACTGTAAGAGCATTGGGAACATAAGGGCAAGTAAGATAACAAAAACTAGAAAACAGAAATGAGAAGAAAAACATCTGTATGGAGGCTTCAATCTGTCGAGATTGCACACGAGAAGACAAAGACATGGCCACAAAAAAAAAACCTCATAATAACGACAGAAAATAATACCTTGAACACCAAATACATGAAGGTGAAAATTTTGGGTGGTACGTAGGTAATAAGCGGTATAACAAACTAGCACAAAAGGAATACAAAGACTAAGCACGACTAAGTGGGAAACGGGATCCACTGGGAAGATATTAATATTTGACTATAATAACAAAGAGTATGAGCTCAAATCAGATCCATTCCAGAAAATGAGGTTCTCTGGGACTTTGCGATACAAACGTATCGTTTTATCCCGGACAGGCAAACAGACCTTAGTACTAATTGAACAAAAAAAAAAAAAGGAAAAATCTCCTGGAATTAGCTGTTCCGTTTGATCACAAAGTTCAAATAAAGGAACGCTAAAATCTCGAGAAATATCTGGAATTTGTAACAAAGTTTAAAGTTCTACTATAGTAATACCAATCAAGATCAATGGACTCGGAACAATCTTCCAAGACCTTCAAGAAAATGGAGAAATTAGAAATGCGAAGAAGAACTGAGACTGTGAAGAGTATTTCTGAGAATGGTAAGAATCATTAGAAGAGCCCTAGCGAGTTGAGGTAACTTGTTGTCACTTGGGCTTCAGTGATAACCACCAGTTAGAAATGGTTGGAAAAACTCCCCAGGAGTAAAATAAAGAAGCGAATAAAGCAAATTAACACAAAAAGAGTATAACACGACTTGGTGGGGAAGATATTCCTCTGGGAACTGTGCAAAAAACTGAAATTGGATAATACGAACAAGTGATGTATACATAACTGGGAATCCGTCTTTGAGAATGAGATGCACAAGCTTTTTTGGATTTTGAGATACAAATAGATCATTTAATCTCAGCCAGACATCCAGACCTAGTGATCATCAGCAACAAAAAGAGAATTTGCCGAATAGTGGACTTTGTTGTCCAAGCAGAGCAGAGAGTAAAATTAAAAGAAAACGAAAAGAGAGATAAATACCTTGACCTTGCTAGAGAATTAAAAAAAAAACTATAGAACATGAAGGTGACAGTAAAACCAATTTTAATTAGTGCCCTTGGGAAATCTCCAAACGTATGGAAAAAGGATTGGAAATCTTGAAAATAAGAGGACAAATGGATACCACTCAAACTACAGCATTAGTAAGGTCAGCCAGATTCCTTAAAAGAGTCTTCGAGACTCGAGGAGACTTGCTGTCACTCAAACACGGGAGGGATCATCCACTAACGCTAGTGTGAAAAACTCACAAATTAGTAAAAAACAAATATATAAATAATACGTTGACTTGGCCTAGTCGGCGAATGCTGTAAAATACACCAACTGCATCTCTGCAGAGTGGTGAGGCTTCTGCAACGAGTATACTAGATATGATACGAAACAATCTGATGGCGAGGTTCCAGTAATGCTGGAGCATTGGAGAATGTGAAATGCCTCTTCATAGCCATTGCTCTCCTGTCCACTCTGACCCGGAGTGGTAGCCTCTGATAGGGTCCTATCTATGGGTCAAATAGAACTAAACTGTGTACTGATCTGTTTGAAATAAGTGTTTTTACATTTAACTGTGAGTAAACAAAGAACTGAACTTATGCTAAACTGAATTGTTTAAAGAAAAAGAATAGCAAGTTTAATTTATATAGTGACGGGGATAAAACTACTAATCGATCAATTAGTGAATGCAACAAACTAGCACAAAAGGAATACAATACGATGCATAACTGAATGGGAAAAGGTGATCCACTGGGAACTGTGCAAGTAACCCCCAATTTGACCATAATAACAAATGTTTTATGCGCGAACGATTATCCATCCAATTCTCCGAGACTTTGTGAGAGAAACGGACTACCTAATCTTAGACAGAAGACAAGATACAGGATTGATTAACAAGAAAAAAAGTTCTCGTCGTGTGGATTTTACCGTTCCAGACCAGTGAGGGAAAATAAACCTAAAAGTGAAATGGGAGACAAATACCTGGATCATGCTGCGGAACATGGTGGTAATACGAATCGTAGCTGGAGATTTTTGAACGATCCCTAATCTGCATTAAGTGATAACCAAAATAGTGAAATGGGAGACAAATATCTGGATCTTGCTGTGGAACATGGCGGTGATACAAATCATGGTTAGAGCTTTTTGAACGATCCCTAATGTGCAGTAATTGATAACCAAAAAAGTGAAATTGGTGAGAAATATCTAGATCTTGCAGTGGAACATGGTGGTGATACCAATAGTCTTTGGAGCTCTTTGAACGATTCCTAATCTGCATTAAGTGATAAAACAAAAAAGTGAAATGGGAGAGAAATATCTGGATCTTGCTGCGGAACATTGTGGTGATACTAATCGTGGTTGCAGCTTTTTGAACGATCCCTAATCACTAAGAAGTGATAAACAAAGGCAGCTAATGTGAGCATACACCTTCATGAAATAAAGCTAAAAAAATGTTTTTATCATAGTTGTGACATCAGGCAAATATATATGTGTATATATCTGTTCCTTTGCCTAGTGGGTAGAGTGTTCGCCTATGGTCTGGGAGACCAGGTCGCGTCATACCAAAGACTTTAAAAATGGTACTTGATACCTCGTTGCTTAACACTCAGCAATATAAAGTACGTATCAAGAGTAAAGTGGAGCAATCCTGGGAAAGGAATAGCGCCCTTTCCTACACCTCGGTGTAGTAGCTATTGAAAAGGGAGCCTTCTGGTCACCCTCGAATACGGTCGCTAACTTTACTTTACAGAATTTAAAGTAATATGTATGTTTGGAGATCATGAAATTGAGATATAAATTTAGAATTTTAAAGACCTCCGTAAAGATTATCAGTTAAAGCTAGTGTGAAAAACTCAATAATAATTGTAGTAATAATAAACTACGTAAAAGCCCAAAAAAGATAATATGCAACAAAATAGACTGTGTAGGTTATGTAGAGATAGATAATAAACTATCAATCATATAATAAGCGAATACAGCATATCAGTACAAAAAGTTTACAAGACTAGACACGACAGAGTGGGAAGGGAATAGTGCAGAAGACTGAAATTTGACCAAACGAACAAGTGCTATATGCTCGAACAAGAATCTGTCGTGGAGGATGAGACTTTACCACCCAGGCGTTCCACTGAGTAAAATTAAAAGAAAGCGAAAAGAGAAATAAATACCTAGACCTTGCTAGGGAATTTTAAAAAAATATGGAGCATGAGAGTGACGGTGATACCAATTGTAGATGGTGCACTAGGAATAACCCCAAAGGACAAGTGGGGATCATCCAAACAGCAGTATTCAGGCAGAATACTGTGAAGAGTCCTAGAGACTTGAGGAGACTTGCTGTCGCTCAAACTCCAGTGAAAGACCTTCAGTTGGCATGGGTGACAAAAAACTCTCTAAGGAGTACAACAATAATAATAATGATAATAATAATAATAAAAAACTATGCTATCTAGACTAACGGAAAGACAAATAGCATCTGATCCGATATACAGTTTAAGGGCTATAAAAGAAAAAAAAACATGCCTTCTAATTCATATGTCAGTGTTAACAGATAATAACATATCAATTAATAGATACAAGAAAAAAAAAAGATATTACGATGAGACAATCACGACCTTTCTTCTACCTTGGTCATCCCGATGATTGATTGCAAGAAACCAATCGGAACGCGGAAAGTTGAATTATGTTAGAAATAATAATAATAATAATAATAATAATAATCACGAAGGACAACAGAATGACAATAACTGAAACAAAAATGGGAAGAAAAATAACTTATTGGGCGTTTTAAATGACTAATAAACAACATCTCACACTAGAAAAAATAGATCTGGCTAAGAAAAGGAAATTTTAAGAAAGAAACAAAATCTCTCCTAATAGCAGCACAAAACAACGCCATAAAAACCAATCATATCGAAGCGAGAATAGATAAGACGTAACAAAATAGCAAATGTAGGTTATGTGGTGATAGAGACGAAACGATCAATCACATAATAAACGAATGCAGCAAAATTGCATAGAAAGAGGATAAGACTAGATACGCCTGGGTGGGCAAGGTGATCAACTGGGAGATGTGCAAGAAATTTAAATATGACCATACCAACAAATGGCATATTCACAACCCAGGATCTGTCCTAAAAATGACACACAAAAAACTCCAACTGGGCTTTGGACATACTGGCAGATCACCTAATCTTGGCCAGAAGACCAGACCTAATAATAATCGACAAAAAAAAAAAAAAGAGAATTTGCAAAATTGTCGATTTTGCTGTCCCGGCTGACGACAGAATAAAACCTCGACTTTGTTAAGGAATTGAAAAAAAACTATGGAACATGAAGATGACAATTATACCAATTGTGATTGGTGCTTTTAGTACAGTGACTAATGACTGGGAAGTTGGCGGACGAGTGGAGACCATCCAGACTACAGCATTATTGAGAACGGCCAAAATACTGAGAAGAGGAAACTTGCTGTCGCTCAAATTCCAGTGAAAAATCATCAGCTAAATCTGGTGTGAAAAACTCTGATGAGTAAATAAAATATTAATAATAATAATCAATCTGAAAACTTAAAAACTACATAAAAAAAGGTTGGTTGGTTGTTTGGTTGGTTGTGTTTTTATCGCATATCAACCTTTGTAGGTTATTTAACGATAAATCCATTTCTTATGCAAATAGTCAGTTCTATTTCAAATAATTCAGTTTAGCATGAGTACACATTTTAAGAATCAAAAACGTTTCTATTTCAAACAATTCAGTTTATTCAAACTGTTCTAATTCGGCTAATTCAGTTTAGTATGAGTACAGATTTTGTTTACACACAGTTAAATGTCAAAACAGTTCTATATTTAGTATAAGTACAGTTTCAATGTCAAAAAACAGTTTCATTCTAAACAATTCAGTTTAGCATAAGTACACAGTATAAATGTAAGTACACAGTTTAATTGTCAAAAACATTTCTATTTCAAGCTATTCATTTTAGTCAAACTATTCTGTTTAGCATAAGTATGCCGTTAGTTCTATTCAACCCATAGATAGGGCCCTATCATGTGCTACCAGGCCGGGCCAGAGTGGACCTGGGAGCGATGGCAATGAAGGGGTACTCCGCACCTCCCAAAGCTCCTGCATCATTGGAACCTCACCATCAAATTGTTTAGTGTCATATTCAGGACACACATTGGGGGGGACTTACCTCTGCTGAGGTGCAGTCGGTGTATTCTACTACCCCACCCGATGTGCTAAATAAAAAAAGAGGAAAAAAAAGACGAAAACAGCGACCAGGAGGAGCAATGACAACATAAAGGTCGACAGATCAACAATAACTAGGAAATAGAAATGGGAAGAAAACCAGCTGTATCGATATTTCAAGCGACAAACTGATGAAATCTCACACGAGAAGATCAGGACCTGGCAAAGAAAGAAATTCTTTAAAAGATAAACGAAATCTCTGCTATAAGCAACACAAAACAACACCATCAGGACCAACTCTGTAAAAGCGAAAATAGACGATAAGCAACAGAAAAGCAGATGTAGTTTTTGTGATGGTAGAGACGAAATCACTAACAACAAAAAAAGTTCATACAGCTATGTAGCGCAAAAAGAGTACAAGACAAGTGGGTTGGGATCCACTGGAATTGTGTAAGAAATTGAAATTTTGGTACTCATGCATCTATGTTACCGCAAAAAAGCCGAACTTTCCCGAGCGTTTCTGGACCAATAACGGAAAGAATCGGAATATTCCGGAACGAAATTTAAGCAAGCAGACGATAAAATAAATCAACCAATTTGTTGACAAAACGAATGAAGACCAAAATAAATAAATAAAAAGAGAAAAAGACAATTTTTATGGATTATGTTACCAACCTTTTCAAGAGAAAAAGGATAAATCAACAGTCAATGTATGGTAATTTTCAATATGAAAAAATAGTTTGAATTTTTATTTTAGCAATTTTTAGGGGGTTTTGTGTATCATATTTTTTTGTCTTTTTAAAAAAATATTTTTCGTATTTATGCACTTATTGTACCGTGCAGAAGTAATAACGTGTTAATTAAGAAATCCATTCTTCCCATGGGGAGGGGAGTGTTTTGTAACTATTCTGTGCTTTCACCTAACCATTTAATAATAATCCAGGTCCTGCATTTGGTGTCACGGCATCTCCAGGCATAATTTTCCTCGTTTTTTTTTTTAGGTGGCAAGGATGCTCACATGCCCGGCAACGTTTAATTTTGCCAAGAAGGTTTTTTTCTTGGCAGAATTGGATCACCATTTCTGCACATTGAAGATTTTCGCTAAGCTGTGATAAATTCATGTAAACAAATTGATTGAATTATTTTATCTTAAATTTGATTTGTTAGGCGTTTCGGCATATTCCGATTCTTTCCGGAAATGCACGGGAAAGTTCGGCTTTTTTGCGGTAACATAGATGCATCAGTACCAAAATTTCACCTCAAAACTTAATGGTATTCCTGGAGAATGAGACACACGGAATTCCCTGTGATCTTGAGATACAAAGAGCTCACCTAATCCCGACCATAAAATTAGACCTAGTGATAATTTGCATAATAAAAAAAAAAGATAATAACAAAAATGATGAACTTTGCTATCTCCGCAGACTGCAGAGAGAAAAAAATCGAAAAGACCTCCGAGTACCTGAACCTTGCCAGAGAACTAAAAAAGCTTTAGCATTTGAGGGTGACTCTGCTACCAATTATAACTGGTCCCCAAAGGCTTGGTAAAGGTCTGGAAGAGTTGAATATCGGAGGGTGAGCCGAGAGTGTCCAAACTACAGCATTGCTAAGATCGGCCAGAATACCGAGAAGAGTCCTGGAGACTAGAAAAGACTTGCTATCACACTCGCCAATGATCCGGGAGACCGGGGTTCAATTCCAGGTCGAGTCATACCAAAGACTTTAAAAATGGTACTTGATACCTCCTTGCTTAACACTCAGCAATATAAGGTATGTATCAAGGGTAAAGTGGAGCAATCCAGGGAAAGGAGTAGCGCCCTCCCCTACACCTCGGTGTTGTAGCTATTGAAAAGGGAACCTTCTGGTCGCCCTTGACTACGGTCGCCAACAACTTACAACTTATTGTTGTGTAAGAGATTAAAATTTGATCCTTTAACCAAATGGTACGTGCATAAACCAGAACCCATCCTAGAGAATGAGAAGCATAAATATTTTCGAAATTTCGAGATCCAAACAGATCACCTAATCTCGACCAGAAAATCTGAGCAAGCGTTATTAACAAGAAAAATACAACTTGCCATGTATTTGTCGTTCAGCCGAACCACAGTAAAAATTAAAGAAAGCAAAAGGATCGACACATACTTGAATCTTCGCCGAGAACTAAAAAAAGCTGGTGAACGAGAAGGTGATGGTGATAGAAATTGTATATCTAACATCTGCAAAAGGCTTAGAAAAGAGATTGAAATAACTGGAGGTCAAAGAAACGAATGAGACTATACGGACCACAGTATTGTTTAGATCGACTAGAATACTCAAAGGAGTCCTTGGATACCTAAAAGGACCTTGTTGTCACTGAGACTCCAGTGAAATATCTCCAGTGTTAGCTAGCGTGAAAAACGTTCAAGGAGTGATATTATAATATTACTTGGATCTTGCCAGAGAGCAGAAAAATCAGTGGAACATGAAAATCATGGTGATGATAATTGCAGTTTGCATACTAGAAACAATCCCTAAAGGTTTGTCAAAAAAAATTTGAGAAATTGTCAATCAGAGGAAGAATCGTGACCATTTGGAGCACTGCAGCGTTAATATCAGCTAAAATACTGAGAAAAGTCCTGGTGATCTGAAGAAACTTTCTGTCACTCAACCAGTGAAAGACCACCAGTTGAAAGTGGTGTGGGAAATTCACAATGATTGCATTAACACTCATCATAATCATTATATCGTGCTGCTAGTACGGATTTCCCTGACTCTCTCTCTCACGCCATTCGTCTCTATCATCCATCGCTTCCGACAGGTCTTCTAGACAACATCGTGTGACCGTACAAAGCTTTTTTAGATGTTAAAGCTGGTCGGCCAAAACACATGGATTTTAAAATTTGACGAAAAATTGAGTCTGGCCGATCAAGATAACCTACGAGGATGAAGAGGAAAGTGCTGGGTATTTAAGGTGACTTGTCTTCGGTAATAACCAGCTCTCAGGTGTAAGTATGAAAATACAGGAAATGCTGTCCCGGCGGATCACAGAGTAATATTGAAAGGGTGCGAAAAGAGGAATAAGTGCTTCGACCTTGCTAGGGAATAGAAAAAGCTGTGGAACATAAAAGTGACGATTATAACAACTGTAATTGGAGTTCTTTGTACAGTCACCGAAGGATTAACAAAGCGACTGGAGGACTTGGAAACAAGAGGACGAGTGGAGACAATCCAAACTACTGCATTATTGAGATCGGCCAGAATACTGAGAAGAGTCCTGGATACTTGAGGAGACTTGTCGTCCCTCAAACTCCAGTAAGAAACCATCAGCTAACGTTGGTATGAAAAACCCTCAAAAGAGTATAAATAAAAATTTGGCCGTTCCTGCAGACCTCAGACTAAAAATAAAAAAGTAAAAAGATACACCAATTACTGAATCGTGTAAGATAACTGTAAATGCAAAAGAACATAAGGCTGACAATGATACCAATTGTAGTTGGAGCCGTTGGAACGGCCTTCAAAGGTTTGAGAAATAGATTAGAGAAACTCAAGATCAGAGGAAGAATAGAGTCCATCTAGACCACGGCATTGTTAAAATCTAATTGAATATTTAGAAATGTCATAGAAATTTTCTATCTGTCAGATTTTAGGTACATCTGGTGGGATATCATGCGAAGGATTAATATAATCATGAATGGAGAAATAAATATCTGATAGTTGATTTTACTGTTCAAGCGTAAATATTTTTACAAATTAATTGAATTAAAATTAAACGTATGGTGCGTGGGGGCCTTTCTCCACGAGCAATATCGGCTTCCTTGACTAAAAGATGCATAGCTGAGTTTTTTTGTTTGTTACCTGAGGCTCATTGGAAAGGGAATACCGAAAAGATCAAGAATTTTTGTAATAAGCACATATGAGGTTAAATTACTCACTACAAAATGATTTTATGTTAAATATGATTAGGAAAAATCCCGTTATTTATAATTGTTGCTAAAGCCCTGCGAGAAATTCAAAAAAAGGCAATAGCACTACTGAACACAGCTTGGGTACTGAGTAAAGAGCTGATATAGAGGGAAGACCTGCTGTCTCTTGATCTTGAGTGAAAACTATTTGTCACACTTTGTGTTAAAAACTCAATGAGTACGAATATTTTTTAATGGAGAATGTGATGATGAAGATAAATACAACATTGATCTTTTTATGAATCTCCTAAAAGAAAATAAGGAAATAAAAAGATAAGTATAAATGGTTTGGTTTGGTTTGGTTTGATGGCATATCAACTATTGTTGGTTATTTAATGTCAAATCCATTTTTACGCAAATAAACAATTCTATTTCAAACAATTCACTTTAGTATAAGTATTGTTTTTGTTTACACACATTTAAATGTCGAAACAGTTTTATTTCAAAGAATTCAGTTAAACAAAAGTACACAGTATCAATGTCCAAAAAAAAGTTCCATTTCAAGCAATTCAGTTTAACATAAGAACACAATTTAGTTCTATTTGACCCATAGATAGATCCCTATCTGGTGCTACCACTCCAGATGGACCCGGGAACGAAGGCAATGGATGGGTATTCTGCATTCCCCAAAACTCCAGCTTTACTGGAACCTCACCATCAGTGTCATATCCAGGACCCTCGTTAATGGGTGGGTGGGGTCTTAACCCTCTGCAGAGAAACAGTCGGTGTGTTCTCCAGTCGACATAACAAGATAAGTTTAAAAAAAAGGTTGTTGTAAATATTTTCAAGAAGTCTGTTATTTTTCGTAAGTTCTTTACAGAAATATTCACTTTCGATGAGAATTATCATAGAATCATCGAATCCTCCCCATTTAGAAAAATGTATGAATGAATAAAGCTGGTAATTATTTTTTCGACACGGAACCGCTTTTCTTCGCAACATCGAGGCAATAAAACGAACTGCTTATTTAAACGATTTTGATACACTTTGAAAACGAAAGTGTGTATTCAGGGCAAATCGTGATTTATAGGCTTTAATGTCTGCTTAAACAGAGACGCTCACTCACAAAGGAAAACTCGCACGGAGGCGCAGACAAGAACAGAAATACAACCAAAAGATTAATTAATTGATTTCGCCTTCTCCCCTCTCTTTAAACTTTTTTGTTTTTCAATAAATAATAAGCTTTAAAAAATGAAGGTTTAACTAAAAAAAAAACACTGACAAAAAACAAGAGTCAAAACTAACTATTAGAGTGATAGCTAAAAATGAACTAAAAACATAAGCCAGCCGCCTACCAATCGCGCTCTGCTTGTCTACTTTGGCGTCTCATGTCTACAACAACAACAACAGAAGCAGCAGCTGCAGCAGCAGCAGACATGCAGCAGGAAGTTGTTGTGTTAGCATGGGAGAATCAGGGATGAAAGCCTCGAAGAAAGAGGGTGAGAGAAAGGTTCAAGCCAGCCTCTCGGAACAGTGAACGACTTTATTTAAATACACTCAAAAATAAACCTTAACTCATCGTGACAACTAAGGTTACCGACTACGGAGCTGATTATTTCACAAATTATTCGGACTAGCACCCTTGTTTCTTTCTTTTTTTTTTTGTTCGTTTGTTTTTTGTCTTGATTCTATCATGTGTTCTGATCCCTTCCACGTATTACCCGAAATTCCGAGGCGCACGTAGCGTCAGAAAAAATTCCCTCGATGATCCAAGTTCAAATCCTGGTCGTGACTTTTCGCATTTCACTTTGCACAATTGCCTTTCGGAGAGGAGTGAGTTGTTATTTTCCTGTTATTCAATGGTTATCATCGAAGGAAATGACACAGCGACACGAGTTCAAATCCTAGACGAGGTTGATTGCATTTCATATTGTACTAATATCTTGGTGAAATGTATGAATCCAATTATTATCCCTCTTGCTATGCGTAAATAGTAGGGCAGGTTCAATTCTTTACCCTTGGTAAATACAGATATCTTCTTCCTCTAGTTATGGATGAATAGTAGGGCAGGCTGATTTCTTTAGCCTTGGTTTGGCAACCATACTAGGAGAAAGAAGACGCTGAATTCTAACCAGCAATACTCCGCTTAAAATATAATCTTGTGTGGCGTAGAGATCAGATAAATACGCAACAGAAGTTCGCTGAAGATTTCGTTTATGCCTAAATTATCATTTTATCTTTGCGTAGTAGTTTGGGTCGATACATTCTCTGGCCTTCCAAGCAATTTTGAAATTTTCATATGAAACATGCTTACTATTCCAGGAATATTTTTACAACGTTGCAAGGGTGTTAAGAATATGTCTGGGAAATAATATCTTTGGGCTTCGTTCAGTAGGTCTTATAGGAATTTCAGAGACAAAAAAAACCCCTAATTGGTATAATTTTTGAAAATAGTTGATGACAAAAATTTGGAAAACGAAAGGAAGGCTGTAGAGTCCATCAACCGGAATTTAGTTTGGGATTCGAAAATTTACAGTATTAAAAAAGAGTGAATCATCCCCAAATTTTAAACTGTATGTTCACAATTGGTCTCATACAGAGTGGGCCTTAAGTAAATAGGGAGTCAATAAAATAAGTACTGTCTTCTTACTTGTCCCAAACCGTTATCTGAAACGCAATATATATATATATATATATATATATATATATATATATATATATGTAAAGAGAGAGAGAGGGAGAGAGAGAAAGTGGTCGAAAGAGAGACAGAGAGAAGTTGACGGATAAAAAATTACAACGCTTTCATTAAGTATTTCAATTTAATCAAAATTAAACGTACGGCTGCCCAACTATTTACGCATAGCTGGAAGAACAGTTAGATGCATAATTTTTCGAAAGGTATTAACGCTATGTCAAATGCAAACGGCCTCGTCCAGAATTTGAATTCGGGTCTCTGTGTCCATTTTCTACGACGGTAACCATTATATTACCAACGTATCTCACTCCTTTTCTTTATCTAACTCTCTCTCTCTCTCTCTCTCTCTCTCTATATATATATATATATATATATATATATATATATATATATTGTGTGTGTGAGAACAAACAAGAATTATATATATATATATATATATATATATATATATATATATTTCTTCTTTGTTCTTTTTAAACAAACATGCACTGCCCTGTCAGCAGTTCTTTAAATACAGTGACTGTATCATCTGCAAAGGAGTAACTCCTAAATAGGGAAATCCTTCGTATAATATGAGACTGCAAATTTTATTATAAACGTGATTCCCTATATATATATATATATAGAGAGAGAGAGAGAGAGGGAGAGAAACTGATGGATGAAAAAATTACAACACTTTGAATATAGGTTTCAATTCAATGAAGATTAAATATACAGGTAAATTCGCTGATTCGCAGTAAAAGATCGCAAATACGGACTGAGATTTCTGAACAAAGGATATAAAAATAAATGTGCTCTGAACCTATGTGTACTTCCATTGGTGTAGTGATTAACGAACCAGTCCAGTGGATTAGAGTCAGTGAGACAGACACTCAGTGGGTGCTCCAGACTATGGGTCTTGTGGATATTAATCTTGGATTTCGAAAACAGACCCCATACGCATATTGTATCCAGACAGAAACACAATTTTAGAAAAGGATTAAAGAAAATGCTATGGAAAATTAATAAAGAAAATGGACTTTTGCTAGGTGATGAAAATTTTCTCCCACTCCATCTGAGTCCCAACTCCACATGAATCAGAGCTTCAAGGGTTGTGAAAGTTGAATCCTCATGGGTACCGTGCATCAATGGGTCTCTGTTTACTGTCTCTTTTTGATAGATCACAGGTTAGATATGTCCCCCACCGAATGAGCTAGGGCTGTAGATTGTTTATTGTTTGTTTGGGTTTTATGGCATATCAACATTTGGTCGTTATTTAATGCCAAATCCACTTTTATACAAATAAACAATTATATTTCAAACAATTCATTTTAGCACAAGTATATGTTTTATTTCAAGCATCAATTTAGTCAAACAGTTCTATTTCAAACTATTCAGTTTAGTACACAGTTTAGTTCTATTTGAGCCATAGATATGACGCTATCAGGTGCCACCACACCGGGCCAGAGTGGACCTGAGAGCGATGGCAATGAAGAGGTACTCTGCATTCCCCAAAGCTCCATCATTACTGGAACTTCACCATCAGATTGTTCAGTGTCATACCCAGGACACTCATTGGGGAGTCTTACCCCTCTGCAGAGAAGCAAGGATGTATTCTATAGCCCCAGCCGACTGGGCAAAATAGTGCTGTAGAATTTGTTGCGTGCATTTCTACATGGTGGTAAGTCGCCTCTCTTAACTTAGGATACTAAAATACATTTGATTGTGAGGATCATATCCTGGAGCTATGGGAAATGTAGAGTTCTCCTTTATCGTCATTACTCACTGGTCCACTCTGACCCTTTGCAGAAAAAGATGGTAGAGTCTTATCAATGGGTCAAATAGAACAGTTCAATCATTTATTAACGTATTATCATTAGTTGCTCCAAGTCATTTTACCAAGTGTAAACAAAGGATGAATATTATATAGAATTATTACTTTAATACAGCAATACTTGTAATCATTTAAGTGTGTGCAAACAAAGGATTACTGTTAACTGTAGACAAACAAATGATGAATATTAAATAGAATTACTAGTATTAGATAGTAATAGGTTAAAGCATTTAACCATGAGCTAATGAATGAACTCTGGCTCGTTTTAAAATTATATTAACTTACTTGCGAATCAAACATATATATATATATATATATATATATATGCACATGTATATATATATATATATATATATATATATATATATATATATATAACTTACACATGTATATGTATAACATGCACATATATATATATATATATATATATATATATATATATAATATACACATGTATATCTATAACATGCACATGTATATATATATATATATAACTTACTTGCGAATCAAACATATATATATATATATATATATATATATATATATATGCACATGTATATATA
>CAUZXS010002439.1:10000-15000 GCA_963585895.1 Sepioteuthis lessoniana | reverse complement strand
TTTATTTATTTATTTTGTTTTGGTCGGTAGTGTAGAGACATGAAATCTCTTTCTCTTTCCCCCGATCTTTGTCTCGCTCTCTCTCTCCCTCTTTCTTTCTCTCTCTCTCTCTCTCTCTCTCTCTCGAAAGAGTGAGAAAGATATATTTCTTCTGTTTTTGAATGTGAGTAATGGGTAGAGTGTTCGCCAATGGTCCAGAAAAGCAGGGTTAATCTTGGGTCGAACCATACCAAAGACTCAAAAAATGGTTCTTGATACTTTTTTGCTTAACACAGCGTTATAAGGTATTTATCAAGGGTAAAGTGGAGCAATCTAAGGAAAAGAGAAGCGCCCTTCACTACACCTCAGTGTAGTAGTTCCTGAAAAGTGAGCCTTCGGGTCTCCCTTGACAACTGTCCCTAACTTTATATATATATATATATATGAACATATTTATGTATATCACGCACGCATAAAGAATAGATAAATAAATCAATATAAATTACAGAGCTGATTCCAACAAAGCCTTAATAAAATGATTACTCTGAGTACAACCATGGTTTCAGATCTCTCACAACAATTAATAATTATATGCAAACGGTTCACCTAATATCGGCCAGACGACCACACCTAGTGATAGTCAACAAAGAAAAAAGAGAACCAGCCGAATACTGGAATTGGCATTTCCGGCTGACCACAGGGTAAAACTGAAAGAAAGCGAAAAGAGAGATAAGTACCTAGACCTTGCTAAAGAACGAAGAAAAACTATTGAACGTGAAAGGGACGTTTATACTAATTGTATTTGGGCTGCTCAGTACAGACACCAAAGTTTTGGTACAAGGACTGGAGGACTTGGATATTAGAGGAGGAGTGGAGACCATCCAGACTACAGCACTGTTGAGATAGGGCAGAATACTGATAAGAGTCATGGAGTCTTCAGGAGACTTGGTGTCACTCAGACGATAGTGAAAAACCATAAGTTAAGGCTGATGAGAAAAACTCTTTAAAGCGAAATAATAATAATGTCCCGGCTGACCACAGAGTAAAATTGAAAAAAAAGTGAAAGAAGGAAAAATACCTCAACCTTGCTTGGGAATTAAAGAAACTGCAGAACATGAAAGTAACATTTATACCAAATGTAATTGGTGCTCTTGGTACAGTTACCAAAGGATTGGTAAAGGAACTGGAGGACTTGGAAATAAGAGGAGTAGAGACGAACCCAAACTACTGCATTATTGAAATCATCCAGAATAGTGAAAAGAGTCCTGGAAATTTTAAGACACTCAAACTCCAGTGAAAGACCATCAGCTAACGTTGATGTGAAAAACTCTCAAGGAGATAATAAAAATAATAATAATCTTTTGGCACGGTAACTAAAGGATTATTAAAGGGCATGGATGGTGCCCGTGGTGTAATGGTTACTGTCGTAGGTAATGGACACGGCGATACGAGTTCAAATCCTGGCCGAGACTAATTGCATTTCACATAGCACTAATACCCTTGGAAAAGGTATGAATCCAATTATTCTCCCCCAGACTAAGTTCTTCAGCCTTGGTGAGGCAACTAGTCTAGGAGAAGGAAAACTCAGAATTCAAACCTGTTAAACTTCGCTTAACCTTGTGTCACATCCTGCCCGAGCGGAGGGGTTGGTAAATATGATTAAAGGGCCTGGAAGATTTGGAAGTTGGTGGCTGAGTGGAGACCATCCAAACAACAGCATTATTGAAAACGGCCAGAATACTGAGAAGAGTCCTGGAGACTTGAGGAGACTTGCTGTCACTCAATCTCCAGTGACAGACTATCAGCGTAGGCTGATGTGAGAAACTTTAATGATAATAATAATAAAACTGTGTGGATATTTTAAGTGACAAACTGTTGGAATCTCATGCGGGAAGATCTGGACATGGCTACGAAAGTGAAACTTTAAGAGAGAAACTGAACATCTTCTGATAATGGCATAAAACAACGCCATAAGGACCAATTATTTCAGAGCGAAAATAGATAATACTCACAATAATCGCAATTGTAGGTTATGTCGTGACAAAGACGAAACGCTTAATCACATAAGCGAATGTGGCAAATTAGCGCATAAGAGGTAAAAGACTGGGTGAGGTGATCCACTAGGAATTGTGCAAGAAACTGAAATTTGACCATACGAACAACTGGTATATGCATAACCCAGAATCCGTCTTGGAAAATGGTACACACGGAATTTTCAGTGATTTTGTGATACAAACAGATCACCTAATGCCAGCCAGAAAACCAGATCTAGCGATAAATTAAAAAAGAAAGAAAGAGAGAACTTGCCGCATAGTGGACTTTGCCGTCCCTGCAGACCCCAGACTGACAATTAAAGAAAGTGAAAACAGAGACAAGCACTTAGCCATTACCAGAGAAAGGAGAAAGAGGGCAGTGATCACTATGGTAATTGGCACGCTAGAACAGTTTCCAAAGACTTTGAAATGGTCTGGAAGAGTTGAAAATCGGAGAAAGATTTCTGTTTGATTGGAAGTTATATATATATATATATATATATATATTACTTCCTATCAAACAGAAATCTTTCTCCGATTTTCGTCTTTTGATAGTTTTCGAAACGGTTATCGGCGAAGAATCAGTTTGCGTTCAAACCCTGGACGAGGCCATCTTATTCTATTTCGCGCTAAATCTCTTGAGAAAGGCATGAATCCAGTTATTCTACCCCAAACTTTGGTCGAATAGTAGAGTAGGTTGACTTTTTAGTCTTGGTAAGGTGTCTACTTTAAGAGAAAGAGAATTCTGGTTTCCAAAGAGGAGAGGTCGTAAAACCCAGCTTGAGAACGCTTAGCTTTCACTGGGGCTCGAATGTATCCCACTGGTTTTACAAAGATTTCTAATACAATGTATTTTGAGGGTTATTTGTACTTTTCTATCGGATAAATGTTCCAAGCGATCGGTAAGAAGGGGCTTAAGTAGTTGCTATAGCGACACATCCGGGCACTTATGGGAAAAAGGTCGTTATATTTAATTAGAGATTCCGTTAGAAAACTTTCGCTTCATTTAATTTTAAAACCCCTTAATAGTAAACTTCAATGAAAACTTCATTTAATTTTAAAACCCCTTAATATTAAACTTCAATGAAAACTTCATTTAATTCTAAAACCCCTTAATAGTAAACTTCAATGAAAAAGTCAGACACTCTTCAGCCAGATTAGGTCAGTACGGTCAGATATAGTTTTATTTCAGAACACCTAAGCGAACAGCTTCTATGGCTTTGAGGACAGTTTTAAAATAAACATTCTTCGGCGGTAACCGTTTCGAAAACTACCAAAAGACCTTGTATATATATATATATATATATATATATATAAACGTGTGTGTGTGTGTGTGTGTGTAAGACTTTGTCAAACACAACTCGAGAGACTATGTATCTTCGATATATGAAAAAAGTTGGTGACCGTTATCGAAGGCACCCCAAACCCTCCCTTTTCAATAGCTACTACATGGAGGTATAAGGGAGTGTGGTACTCCTTTCCCTGAATTTTTTCACTTTGTCCTTGATCCTTACCTTGTAATGTTGAGTGTTAAGCAATGAGGTATCAAGTTCCATTTGGGGGTCTTTGGTATGACTCGACCTGGGATTGAACGCTGGTCTCCCGGGCTACTGACGAATACTCTACTCCCTAGACCAATGGAATATATTCAGAGAAAGCATTTTTATATTTGATAATGTGCCAACGTTCGTTTCGCTTTTTTCTTTTTCTTTTTTATGATTAACAGACCATCTTCAGGGCTTTTGAAAAATGGTTTAGCAAAAAGAAAAACTACAAAACGTAACGTTGGCACATTATCAGAGATAATGTTTATTTTTATTTTTTATTGACATACCGTCGTGTTTATTTCTATTTTTCTCTAATATATATATATATATATAAATATATATATATATATATATATATACTTATTGATGTTAGCGTAAAATCACAAAGGAAGGGAAAAACGAGTTGCATAATAACGAGTAAACTTAAATAAAAACAAGTCCTGCCCAAAAACCAATCAGAAATATATACCGTAATTATTTGTGGATACGTCACTCGATTTTTCATAATTTTTCAGCCCAAAAGTTAAGGCTGCGTATTATACACGAAAACGCATTTTTCCGGCTCATATGCCTGAGTACAGGATTATTCAGTACGGGATCACAGAAAGTATTTTATTTTTATAATCCAAACTAAGTTATTTTAAGCTGTTATTGAAATATATCCACTGGAATGCGCGTTAGTTTACAGTTTTCGTTTTCTTAACGTCGGCTTATTTTCGCTGCAAGCTTGTTGCATTTTTATTTGTCCGTGAATTTGCTCTAAATGCTGTGTAAATTTTGTGTTTTAAGACTTCATGTAAATCATATAAATTCTTAATTGTAGTCAGTACGAACCGATAAAAGTTGAACTAAATTTACGTTAAATTTTCCAACTGCAATTTCTAAAAAGTTGGGGTGTATTTTACAGGTGATATTTTTTTAAAGAATTTCACAATTCAAATGTAGGTGTGCATGATATACACAAATAATTGTGATACAAAACAAAAGGAAAAAAAAAATCTTATAATGTCCTTTTTTTGTTAGTTGATTGAATTGTTAAAAGACGTGGTGACAGAAAATAATCATAGATAATGCAATCAATACAGATTTAAGATTTTATGAGACACTAAAAGTATTTTTTAAGAAAAACATTATCGGATCAAATTGATTTATAGAATATGTAAATGATCAAAAAACATAATTTTCTTTCTGTGGCCCTTAAAACTATACAGCACCTCTTATTATATTATACAGCAGTTATCTCAGTTATAGTAATAATAGGTAGATGACAGTCATGCCGATGATAAGTTGAACACCAGAAGCAAACCCAAACTTTCTTATACAGACAATGCAGCATTCAATCGAATGATATAGAGTGGAGCGAATTTTTTTAGAATAATTTTATTTTATTGTAGGGCTTTTTTTTAAATATCTGAGGTATTTGAGGGGACTTGTTGTCACT
>CAUZXS010002438.1:37500-80109 GCA_963585895.1 Sepioteuthis lessoniana | reverse complement strand
GGTTGATATACCACCAAACCAAACTAAATCAGCTAGAATCTATACCATATCCTTATGTATTTTCAGTGTTATGCCTTTCCTTTAATGATAGTTTGACTGCTCGGGCCTCTGTTTTTTCCATTTTTAGATTTATCATTCACCTCTCACCTTTGTATGGACCTCACCTGCACAAAAATTAAGAAAAATCTGAATTACCGTACTTGACAGTGTATAAGATGCACCCCAATTTCAGCAGGCCAAATTAAGAAAAAGATTTTAGTGAAACAAATTACTAATATTAATACGATGAATATTATCAATGACAACACTTTTAATCTGCTTAATTTTAAGTAATAACCATAGGCATATGAACGTTACTATAAAGTCTAAACTAATAGGAGTTGCCAGGTTGCTAATTTCAGCCGACTATCACGAATTTCAAACCTACAAATGACATATAAGGTGCAGGTAAATTTTTAGACATTTTTAGTAAAAAATAAATTTCCCCTAGTATGCCGTCAAATATGGTAGTTTTTATAGTTTGATGAATGGTTGTGTGTTGCTAAAACAAAAATATTCAGCAAAGCTTTTTCTGAGTGAGTCTTAGAATTTTTTGAACGAACCTTATATATATATATGAGAGAGAGATACTAGTGACACGTACCAAGGAAGTCAAGTACGTACAGCGAACGTAATAGAAATTAATCCATAAAAAAATAAAATACTTTTGATTTATCAAGTTGAACTTATATATAAATAGTTTCATAATATTTCTATTGTAATGAAAACTTGAAATTTGAAAGTAGACATTCACTTTTTGAAAATCTACACCATTGCTATACAAAGTTCAATTTGCAGTAAACTCTCTCTCTCCACAATAAGATATTATTCTTACCGATAAAATGTGGATCAATTTTGTACTTTCCTTAGTCAGGGGTACGCCATCAGATTTTAGGAGACCTCGTAGCGCAGTAGCTAAGGTGCTGGGCAGTGACATCGTTGCAAACAAGTTCGAATTCGATTCGCGTTATTACGTTCACTTTCAGGCTAGTACTCGTCGGAAAGATATGAATATATCTATCCCACCCTAAGTATTGGTCCAAAAGTACCACAATTCTTCTAAAGTAATAGATTTGGCATTAAATAACCCACGGAGGTTGACATGCCATTAAACAAAGAAACCAAAACAGGCTATGTGGTTCAACTGTTGATTTAGTCCCAAAGTAAAAAAGCTAATAAGTAAAGTTGACGACCAAAGTCAAGGGCGACCCGAAGGCTCCATCTTCATTAGCTACTACACCGAGGTGTAGAAAAGGATGCTACTCCTTTCCCTGGATTGCTCCACTTTACTCTTGATACGTACCTTATAATGCCGACTGTTAAGCAAAGAGGCATCAAGTACCATTTTTTTGTATCTTTGGTATGACTCGACCTGGGATTGAACCCCGGATGTCTTTCGAAATTTTTTGCCCGCAATGAATATTTTTGAGTTTCGTTTCAGTTGAATCCATTACTAATCATAATTCTTGAAAAATGATAAAAATTCTAATAAAGCAAGTAAAAATTATACTAATTCAATGCTTTGAACTTTTTGAAATTAGCAAAATTTTGTTTTTGAAAGCGACGCTGAGAGATGAATAATTGTGAATACAAATATTTGAAAAAAATTCTGTTGAGCTTTTTGAGTTCATGAGATGTATTTAATCTAACTTTTAATTACAGTTGATTTCTTAGAATTTCACCTGCAAGTTTTTTGTGTTTTTGCTTACACAAACATATTTTGCAGGACACGTCACCGAGATATATATCGTCCATCCTAAAGAGGTTAATATTTGAATTTTAAAAAAAGACAAGTTTTATCGGCTGACCGTATTTTCTTTTTTTTTTTTTTTTTTTTTTTTTTTTTACATATATAAAAATACCTGAAATTTATGGTCATGAATAGGTGAAGAACATTTATTCTTGGTTTTATTGTGCTCTACTGATCAGTATTTGATCACTTTAAAGAAAAAAACTTTTTTACTTAAATATATTGTGTTCAATATTTCAACTATAAAATAGTTGTCAGTTGGCCGATTGTAGCCGAAGGCGCCTCGAAGGCTCCCTTTTCAATAGCTACAACACAAAAGTGTGGGTGAGGGCGCTACTCCTTTCTCTGGATTGCTCTACTCACCCTTGATCCGTACCTTATGATGCTGTGTGTATATATAAATATATTTATTTAGTCTATGGTATGACTCGACCTGGGATTGAAGTCTGGTTTCCCGGATCATTGGTGAACTGTAAAAACTCAGGATTTTGCGTTTTACTAGTCGATACATGTTCACCTGAGAATCAGCCTCGTGAAATTCTGTCTAGAGTTTTTACTTAGATTTATAGCAGAAAATGTTGTGATATTACGGTGCATTTTTATATGTAAAGCATTGTATTTTAACGACTTAAAATAATTTTTGTATTGCCCTGTCGGCTGGGGCTGTAGAATACACTGACTGCACTTCTGCAGAGGGGTAAGACCCCCCCCTAACGAGTGTCCTGGATATGACATTAAACAATCTGATGGTGAGGTTCCAGCAATGCTGGAGCTTTGGGGAATGCGGAGTACCCCTTCATTGCCATTGCTCCCAGGTCCACTCTGGCCCGGAGTGGTAGCACCTGATAAGGGTCCTATCTATGGGTTAAATAGAATTACAGCATACTTATGCTAAAATGAATTGTTTGAGTAAAACTGAATAGTTTGAAATAGAAATGACTTTTACAATTAAACCGTACTTACATTTAAACTGCGTGCATATGCTTAACTGAATTATTTGAAATAGAACTGTTTTTCGACATTAAAACTGTATTTACACTTAACCGAATTGTTACATACAACTGCTTGATTAGTTAGAAATGGAAATGTTTTTGACCATTAAACTGTGTACTTATGCTAAACTGAATTGTTTTAAATAGAACAGATTATTTACATAAAAATGGATTTGGCGTTAAATAACCTACAAAGGTTGATATGCCATAAAACCCAACAAACTAACTAACAAATTTTTGTACATTTTAATTAGATATATTTAATTTCAGAACTTTAGCATTAATTTTATCCGATGTCAACCGCTGAATGTCACAAAACTGTGCCTCATATTGAAATGGCCTTGTGCCTTTTAGTGATGTCTTACCTTCTACTGAAATAACCTTGGTTTATTGTCTTCATCAGTGGACACTTATTGCATAAGAGATAAATTATGTTGATGTTCTAATAAAACCTGCCAATTTATGCATTAAGTTGATCAACCCCCAATCCCATCGACTACCTCTGGTACAGCCTCCTTCATTTCAACCAGCAAGACACTTCTATTTCTAATTCATGAGGTTTGCAGCAACCGAAATGTTGACATAGTGTTATTCAAGTCGCCTTCATTAGCGTCTCTGCAGGTGAGCGCCAGATATTGACATCGATGAGGGCAACGCAGGCCAATAATGGCCAATTAGAACTTTGAAAATTGATCCATCAGAAGAATCAACTTCACGTACACATTGATTAGCAGAACAAGTAATGTTGATATTAATCGAATTTCGTGGGATGACTATCGGAGACTTCCGACAAAAAGTAACCGAAATAAGATGAAAATATATGAATAAAGTCTATCTACATATTTAAATACCGGTCCATTGGTCAGGTAGGCAGAGTGTTCGCCAATGGTCCGGGTGGCCTGGGTTCAATCCCAGGCCGAGTCATACCAAAGACTTAAAAAATGGTACTTGATACCTTCTTGCTTAAAACTCAGAAATATAAGATACGTATCAAGGGTAAAGTGGAGCAATCCAGGGAAAGGAGTAGCGCCCTCTCCTACACCTCGGTGTAGTAGCTATTGAAAAGGAGCCTTCTGGTCGCCCTCGACTATGATCGCCAACTTTACTTTTACATATTTAAGGAAAAAAAAAGAAAAGGACAAAACCGATTGAGTTACAGACTTCGTCGGCAAAAAATAAAACCGAATGAGTTGCAATTTAATAAATTTTGAAAAAGTGCTCGATGCATACGTAGAACTAGTTAGAGAACTGAATCAGTAGTGGAAGCTTGCTTTCACAAAGTTCTTCCGGGAAACAGCAAAAATTGTGTGTGTGAGAGAGAGAGGGGGGCAGTATTGGTTTGTTTGTATATTCATGTGTAATATAAGCGTACAAAGTGAAATTGCATTGAATAAATCTTGGAAGCAGTTCTCTTCAAAACAACAGCTGTACAGCCTACTATCTCCCATCTTAGAAACTATCCCAGTAAAACCAACAATATATGCTGGGCACTGCCGATGAAATAAGGACGAACTCATAAACGACGTTCTCTTATGGATTCCTATACAGTGTTGGATGACATGCAAGTACTTCAATACAACAGCTCTGTGCGGACATGGGATGCCGTCTATAGAACCTGCCATGAGCAATGGACGATAGAGACTAATAGCGAAAGAGAATCAGGGAACTCCGTACTATCAGGACGACTTGACGATGAGACACGCGCACACCTACACAAATGCATTTTCACATTGTTTATATTTTATTATAGTTCTTTTTGACCATTGGTCAAATGAGTCGAGTGTTCGCTAATGGTCCGGGACACCGGTATTCAATCCTCGGTCGAGTCATACCAAAGACTCAAAAATGGTACTTGATGTCGCCTTGCTTAACACTCAGCATTATAAGGTAAGGATCAAGGGTAAAGTGGAGCAATCCAGGAAATGGAGTAACGCCCTCCCCTACACCTCAGTGTAGTAGCTATTGAAAAGAGAGCTTTTGTGTCACCCTCGACTACAGTCGCCAACTTTACTTACTTTTTGTTTGTTTATTCTGACAAATTCAAAGTGCAAGACAAATTCGGTTACGTAAAAAGATACAAAGGAACCGGAAACCATTTTTAAGCAGTCAATATTTGATTAACAAACAAGAGTCGTTGATGTTTTAGTTAATAATTCGACATTTATTTATAGCACCACCAGGATATAAAGCGTCTGAGGAAGATTTTTAAAAAATAGAATTTTTAAGTTATCATATTTACCAACCCCTCCGCTCGGGCAGGATATGACACAAGGTCATTTTTTAAGCGGAGTTTAACAGGTTTCAATTCAGAGTATTTCCTTCTCCTAGACTAGTTGCCTCACCAAGGCTGAAGAACCTAGTCTGTCCTACTATTTACCCATAGCTGGAGGGAGAATAATTGGATTCATACCTTTCCCAAGGGTATTAGTACTATGTGAAATGCAATCAGTCCAGGATTTGAACTCGTGTCGCCGTGTCCAATTCCTGAGACGATAACCATTACACCACTGGCACCTCCAGAATTTTTAAGTTATTAATGTCAATATTGTATATCTATTGACACACGTGTGCGTGTATGTATAAGTAAGCCGCCCGTAGTCGAGGGCAACTCGAAGGCTCCCTTTTCAATTACTAATACACCGAGATGTAGGGGAAGGGGCTACTCCTTTCCCTAGATTGCTCCACTTATCCTTATTACGCAAGGAGGCATCAAATACTCTTTTTTTTTTTCTTTTTTTTTATATGACTCTCGACCTGGGATTGAACTCCGAAGTCAATCTTTTATATTTACTAACATTAACATGAAAATATACCATATATTCTCATACGTCAGTTTTGTATATTTATTAAGATTGATATGAAAAAAGTAAGCATTCATTATTTGTGTGATAACCGACAAAAATAACCATTTTTTTTTTATTTAGCTAATTTTTCCGCTCTTATAATATGTGGATTACTCATTAATAAAATTATTAGTATTAGTTAATCTGTCGATTGGTTTTTCCCAATGAACCAGAATACAGAAAGTCATTCATTTAACAATCCTTATCACAGAACTGAAATAGAGCTAGGGAAAATTTCCTTTCATATAAAATCAGTCGGGTTTAATCGCAACTGTTTATAAGATTTTCGATGCAGTTTTGCTATTATTGGGCTATGTGAAATGCAATCAGTCTCGTCCAGGATTTGAACTCGAGTCACCGTGTCCATTTCCTACGACGATAACCATTACACCACGGGCACCTCCAAATGACCATTTTTTATTGTTAGTTCGTTACACAAGTCTTAACCCTCTAAAAAAGGGGTAAGACTTCCTTAATGAGTGTGCTGAATATAACACTAAATAATCTGATAGTCAGGCTCCAGTAAAGCTGGAGCTTTAGGGAATACAGTGTACCCCATTAATTGCCATCGCTCCTCGGTCGACTCTGCCCCGGTGTGTACTTTTTTGACATTTAAACCGCGTACTTATGCTAAACTGAATTGTTTGAAATAGAACTGTTTATATGTATAAAAATGGATTTGGTATAAAATAACCAGTAACGGTAGATGTGCCATCAATGTAATATATATATATATATATATATATATATATATATATATACACACACACAGATGAAATTCTGTTAAATAATTAATCCGGTCGCTCTCCGAAATTCCCTCTTAGTTTTTCTTACCAATTGTTTTCGGAAATAAGTTAATTTAACTACATTTTTTAAACATTATTGCTGTTTTGATCTTTTCTGTCGGCTGTCGCTGTAGAATATGCTGACTGTATATTTTCCTATGGGTAAGCCTCACCACAAACACACACACACATCCAAGAATAACCCAGGTAGGACACGAAACTGCATCTGAGGATGAGGTTCCAGTCCTGGAACTTTGGGGAATGTAATTGCCATTACTCCCATATCTTCTCTTACTTGGATTGGAAGTACCTGTTAGGTTCCCATCTGCGAGTCGAATAGAACTGTCCAATCATGTACAAAGGATTATTTGAAACAGTGCAGCTGTGTACGAATTTTACTTAGGAATACTTGATGAATAGAACTATTAATGCTATATGGCAATACATGAAACCATTTAACTGTGTGCAAACAAATGAGCTCAAACAACTCGTTTAAAAATTAAGTTATAAACTTATTCACTACATAAAAACAGGATTTGGCATTAGATAACTCACAATATATGCTATAAAATACGAACTAATTATATTACTTTATCAGCCCATTGGCTTAGTGGTAGTGTGTCGAGTCATACCAAAGGCTCAAAAAATGGTACTTGATAACTCCTTGCTTAACACTCAGCATTATAAGGTACGTTTCAAGGGTAAAGTGGAGCTATCCAGGGAAAGGAGTAGCGCCCCTACCCTACACCTCGGTGTAGTTGCTATTGAAAAGGGAGACTTCGGGTCGCCCTCGACTAAGACCGCCAACTTTACTTTACTTATTAGCCTAATGGGTAGAGTGTTCACAAATGGCCCGAGAGATCGAGGTCTGGTCCCAGGTCGAGTCATACCAAAGGCTCAAAAAATGGTACTTGATACCTCCTTGCTTTACCCTTCAAACCTTATAAAGCTGAGTGTTAAGTGGAGAGTATCGAGAGTAAAGTGGAGAAATCAAAGGAAAGGAGTAGCGCTCTCCTCTGCATTATGGTGTACTAGTTATTGAAAAGGGAGCCTTCGGGTCGCCTTTGACAACGTTCGCCAACTTTACTTTTTCACAAAAAAATTTAATTAGTAGATTTAGTTTTTGAAATCTGTTTTGACAATAAATTTCCAGTCCGAGAAGAAACATTTAAAAAAAAATTATTCTGATAGTTTCAAATTTATTATCACTCCTTCTCGAGAGTGACCCAAAGGCTCCCTTTTCAATAGCTACTACACCGAAGTGTAGGGGGGCGCTATTCCTTTCTCTATATTGCTCCACTTTACCCTTGATCAATACCTTATAATGCTGAGTGCTAAGCAAGGCGGTATCGAGTAACATTTTTTTAGTCTTTGGTAAGACTCCACCTGGGATTGAAACCCGGTCTCCCAGACCATTGGCGAACCCTAATTTCTCCAATCTCTCTCTATAACTTTAATCATTTTCTCTTTTTATGTCACTCATCTTTGTATGCTCTCCATTCTCAACATTACACTCCAATTTCCATGTCTCGACACTGGAGCTGAAAATGGAGTCCTGTATTACTCAAGAAGTCTTATTAGAGTCTTCTATATTTCGAAAACATTTGACTCTCTTGAAATAAAACTTCTAACCATCCAGCTAGTCATTTGATTTTTTTTCTTCGGTACAATAGAGAGAATATGATTTTCAACTCTGAATGAATCGAAACCAACTCCAGATCATATACTTCATTTACTTAAACGAAAACCTTCATAGAACTTACAATAATTGATAAAATGAATATTTAATGACAAAGCCATCCTTGGAGAAGAACAGCAGAGATACTATCCAATCCATAGCTGGGGTCGGACCTTAAGCAATGAAATTGATGACGATGCTCTTAGGCCTTACACCCAAGGGAGGACATTGTTTCAAAAACATGGTAAGAAAGAGGACTCACCAGCATTGAGGATTACGTAGCTGGGACTTCTGGGACTTATATACAAAAAAAGATCAAAGAAAGACATATTTTAGTAGCTAGTAAAAGCATTATCAGCAGAAATAACTTAAGGACAAGTAGAAATATTTACAATAAAAGACCTAGAAAGCAAAACTGTAGAAAAACAACTGTATGGATACTTCAAGTGACTGACTACATAAATTGCAAACGAGATGACCTGGACATAGCTATACATAGGAAACCTAAGGAGTGAAATCGAATATGTTTTAATGGTAGCACAAAACAATGACATAAGAACCAATTATGTCAAGGCGAGAAAAAAAACGATAATACGCAAAAGAATAGCAAATGTAGGTCATATGATAACAGATGAAACCGTTAATCATATGATCAATGCAGCAAAATGGCACAAAAGAAATACAAGACTAGGCACAACTGGGAGGAAAAGGCGATCTACTGTGAACTGTGCAAGAGATTAAAATTTGACCAGACTCACAAATGGTATATCAACAAACCAAAATCTGCTCGAAAAAATGACTCATAAAATTTCCCTGGACTTTGGAATACAAAGGAATTCCCCAATTCTGGCTATTAAAAAGAAGAAAAGAACTTGTCATGGACTGGATTTTGGCCTTCCAGTGGACTATAGAGGATAGATGATAAAAAAAATGAAAAGACAAACACCAGGATCTTGCCAAAGAACAAAAAAACTGTGGAACATAAAAGTGACTGTCATACTAATAGTAGTTTGTGCTATTTGGAATGATCCCCAAAGGCCGGGAAATTAGAACTCAAAGAAATTGACCTTAGCACTGTTAAGAGTACCGGAGACTTGCTGTCACTCAGACCTTACTGGAAAGCTCAGTTAAAACTGATATGGAAAATTCGCATAGAATGATGGTAACAATAATACTCATGACAATTTTACTATTACTGAACTGATATGTTAACATGGTTTCCTCTATTACATTGGGTTTTAACGGATGTTCCGTGTTAACGCTCTCTGTTAGTAAAAGCCAGTATTTAACGGACTGTCTCTAATGTTTACTGCCTGACCCGAGGATTTTAACTCACGACTCTTAGATAAGTAGGATACACTTAACCAATGCTTTTATTCACTAGCAGGATATTCTTGAAGGAATTAAGAACTATAGAAAATATTAATTATATCGCATTTAGAGGACTGAGTCTAGTTTCTGCTTTGCATGTGAAACGAATTCTGACAATTTTTCAAAAAGTGCTAAAATTAAACTCGTTCCTATCGCTCTCCACTGTAATTCATTCCCCTTCATTCTCTACTTAAACTCTGTTCAATCGCTCTCCCCATTGGCTTTTTCCTTCTCTGCTACCCTCTTTAATTCTCCACTTTAATTTGTTCTCTCGCTCCCCACTCAAAATCCTTTTCTCTCTCGCTCCCCACTCAGTTTCTCGTTTCTGAACCTGTTTTCTTTTCCTCCGCTACTCTCTCTTTTTTCTCCCTATCCCCTCTCTAACTCCTCATTCACTTTTTCTTCGGCTTCTCATTCTCTTTTCTCACTAACCTGGAACTCTTTCCGCTCCCCAGTTCAACATTTTCTTTTGCCCCCCATTTTTTCTCTCTAGTTCCCCATATTTTTAATCTCTCGCTCCACATTCTTTTTTATCTCTTGTTCCTATTCTAAATCTTTTTTCTCTCTCTCTCCCCATTTTTAATCTTTTTCCTGTCCACACTTTAAGTCAGTATTCATAGTGTCCAATTTTTTTAATAAGTGTATTCAAACACTTTTGACATAATTTTCGATAAGTCTTTGCAATTAATACAGAAGAAAGAAAAATATATAATTAAAGCTTTATTTTTTAAGTTTATTATGAAAATAAATTTTCAGTTCTAGGAATAAAATTTTAATCTCGTAACCTAAGCTGTGTTAGAAAATTGCTGATGTACTATGTGGAACAACTATTGATAGAATATTAGTCAATTTCGAAAATACATTTGTCATATTTTATTATTAATATATAAACCCAGACTTCTACGCTTGATCGTCCAGCAAAGATTTTTTAATAAATTTGTTACTTCATCGTTCATTGCGTTTGGACGTCAAGATATTTCCAAGATGTGACCTTATCAGTAGCAATAAATCATGACTTCCTCCCTCCCAACCCACCGTCATTACTTTGCCCCTTTCCCAGCCAATCAGATTTATTCAATACAAACATGTGAAGACCTTCAACCCAAACACAACCACCTGACCCAGAACCCTTCATAATTTCTCCAATTTCGATCCTTTCAACTATCAAGCAGTATAAGCGACACTACAAGAGATGGTACCAACCTCCCTCAACCAAACCCTCAAACTCTTCCATTCCTGTTAACATCGAGAGAAACACGTTCCTCCTCTGTATTTAAGTAAATCTCACATTTTATCAATCTTGTCTTGTGTCCAATTTCAATACTAACACTAAAAAGGTAATTCCAAAGAATTTGTCTGTGTTATAAAGACATCAACCTCCCAATATCTACCTATCCTGAAACTAACTCTTAACGATATACTTTCATACCATATATTTTAGTGATAAAGTGTAGTGTGGAACTAAATCAGTTCTGTGTTTGATATTGTATTTAATGACTGTGCCAATTATAGAGGTATTCATAGTGTCGGAGGGACCCAGTAGAATTTTGTTCAAGGTTTTGAAAAAAAAAAGCGTCTGTATTCGATATCAGGGTACCATTTTCTGGCTGAATTATTAACTGTGAGTGAGATTTATCTTGGAGTTGGTAAAAGTGATGAGACAAATAGGAATATTTATTTTTCAATTCTTTGCTACTAGTTTAAACCTCAGATTATTGCCAGAAGAATATATTGGAAATATCTAAGCACGGCAAAAGACAATTTTTCAATATTGTAAATTTCATTTATTTTTTACTTAAATAATTCAGAAATCTTAATTTCTCTAAGTAACTAAAAATCATCTTTTCTTTTTTTTTTCTTTTTTTTTTTTTTTTTTTTTTTTTTTTTTTTCAATATTATTTTTTTCCGAAATTTATCAACATGAAGAGATTTGACCTGGATTATCAGAATGGAACTGATATTAGGACATGTTCTACTTTTAGCAAAACATTTTTGAACATTTTTTAATTTACCAATTAAATATTTTTAACGAAAAATGTTCAATCAAAATATAAGAATTACCGTATTCGAGAATATTATCGTTTGAATGAATATAAGAGCGATTAACTCAATAAAAAAAAGAATACAGAAAGAAACGAGATTCAAAAATGTATATAAAGAACAATATTTCTAAGAGGAATGAAAGTTTGTTAGAGACTTACATATTTGAGAATAGTTATTTTGTTGTACAGAATAATTAAATACGTTTGCACATAAAAATGAGCTTACGGCATTGAGTACTGTGTAAAATTTTGTGTATTTTCTGACAGCATGTTAAACGCATATCGGGTGCGCTACATACAAATGCTTCTGGGGGATGAGATTTGCCTTCGTTTCTAAATCAACTGCAAGTAGAGAATGTAGTCTTCACGCCTTCTTTTATACTAGGCTCTGTCGCCTAGTGGAAATTCTTTGGCTGGCAAAGGAAGTAATCTCACGTTATAAAAGATAAGCGGTAATTATTTTATTTAACAGTTAATTAAAAGTACGTTACATACACCTTCGTTGTTGAATATATGTGTGAAATGTAGAACTAAGTGTACAAATCACTCTAGTTACTTTCTGGCAAAATGTCTTTGGTCATAATTATTAAGGGTAGTGAATTGGATTCGAAATGCCCGCAGGTTACCAGTGAGGCGGAAGCATGAAAAAATTTTAGGGGACTAATCCTGAGTTGGCTTTGTATTATTAACCCATTTAATCAGGAAAATGGTAGATACGGAAATACACGACTCAAAAAGCACACACAAATGAATTCAAAGCAAGTAAAAAAAAAAAAGTTAAGAGAATAACAGCATGTTTTATTTCAGAAGTTTTAGAAAACAGTTCCTTTCATAAGAACAATGAAAAGAAACATTCTTCGTTAACATTTACATCTTTCCCGCGAAATATATAATTGAAGTTGAATGTCAGAACTGTTCATTTCTTTTTAGAGAATGCACTTATCTAAGGTTTTTGATAACACATTAGTCAAAGCTTTATTTCTCGAATAAAGTCCAAGTAAATTAAATCCTTGATATGTTTGGTTTGATACAAAAAAATAAGACTAACTCAATGTTGGCTCTGGCTGTCTTTGGTATTGTCTTTAGGGCGTATTTTCGTTTTTCACGATGAGTTTGTTCGGCTAAGGACTCCAGCACAAACATCACCATTACATTGGGTCGCCAAGTAGAAAAAGAGACGTTATTGTTTTATTTCACGTGCCTTTTAGTTGAACGTGTCTCGGTTCAGTGAATTCCATTAGACAAGGGCAAGCAATCATGTTACATTTTTTTATTCCATTACATATATGTCAATTGTTTAGTTATATTTTATTATACACGAAATAGCTCGGAGAAAATATGACTTTACTTGGTAGACTTTAGTCATTGACAGTATTTTGGTTATCTTCAAATGTGTGTTTGCTTTTTAATTATTTTACATAAGTTTTTAACGAAGATTAAATCACAAACCATAGTCTTTTCAGTTGTGTCGAGAAAATATACTTATGAGATATTCGTTCATCATATCATGATACCTGGAAAAGCAGTAACGTGGCAAGGTGGGGGACGAGGAGAGACAGTCGTCCTTTAGCGCAGGTATCAAGGGGCACAAAATTTCCTCCGGCAACACTGGCAGGAGTCCAAAGCACCAAGAACCTAGGGGCGCTTGTCACATGTCTGAAACAATAGGAATGCTTGCTTACAAATCGAAAATGGAGTCAATGAATAAAACAATAATTAAGTGGGTTATGATTCACAAAACAAATCATTAGAAACTTTCAGAAGTGGGAGCGTCAAAAGTATCTTTGCCTCGGGCGCAGAGAACTTTTGCTATGCGGCGGTGGAAAAGAGATTTATTATTATCATGATCTTTGCCCAGTCAGCTGGGGCTGTAGAATACACTGACTGCACCTCTGCAGAGGGGTAAGACCCCCCCCCCACTAAACGAGTGTCCTGGATATTACACTAAACAATCTGATGGTGAGGTTCCAGCAGTGCTGGTTGCTTTGGGGAATGCGGAGTACCCCTTCATTGCCATCGTTCTTAGGTCCACTCTGGTCCGGAATGGTAGCACCTGATAGGGCCCTATCTATGGGTTAAATAGAACTAACAGCATACTTATGCTAGAATGAATTGAGCAAACTGAATAGCTTGAAATAGAAACGTTTTTGACAATTAAACCGTACTTACACTTAAACTGCGTGCTTATGTTTAACTGAATTATTTCAAATAGAACTGTTTTTCGAAATTAAAACTGTATTTACACTTAACTGAATTATTACATATAACTGCTTGAATAGTTTGAAATGGAAATGTTTTTGACAATTAAACTGTGTACTTATGCTAAACTGAACTGTTTTCAATAGAACAGATTATTTACATAAAAATGGATTTGGCGTTAAATAACCTACAAAGGTTGATATGCCATTAAAACCAATCAACCAAACAAACAATTATCATGATCTGACTCTGTTTCCAAAAGCATCTACAGTCGTTATGCCCACTGGTGTGGTACTTCTGAGAAAGGAAGATAATAGAACATTCTGCATATATTGGGTATGACATCTTGTATCTCTTTTACAAAGGTGCCGTACGGATTTGTGGATCGTCTAGTATACTTTAAATATCATTAAAGATGTGAAAAAAGCGCCACCTAGCGGCAATGGCATGTGTACCATCCTTTAAGTAGCAGGTAACTTATAGAATAAAGCAATTTCATAGCAACTTAATAACTATCAAATGCTCTGTAGTAGTTTGTAAATTTTAGGAAATTTCGAACTGCACCTTTGATTCGTTCCGTGGGAATAGTGTTCCCATTCCACCGTCCATGCTGTGGACCTTCTCGTAGGAGTAAATTCGTCTTAATTATTTAGCCCACACAATGTGAATTTTTAAGATGAGGTATGATCTAGTATTTCTGAGAAACATACACATTTTATTGAAGAATCGCGCTTTGCGTAACAGGTAATCAAATCGGCTACCCGAATTCAAATCCTGAACGAGGCTCTTTCATTTTGCGCTAATGCCTTTGGGAAACACAATCAGTATGTCTCCCACCCAGCTATGGACAGATAATAGAGCTGACTAGGTTTTTAACCTTGGCGGGGCAACCAGTTTCAGACTCGTTTCTAGCGTGCGCAACTCTGAGCGAACGCTGTGTGAACAGTTAGCGAGATAAACAATCAAACCGATATTTTAGCAGATGCTTACTTTTAACAAATAAAATCAATCAACTCAACTATGGGTTAAATAGCACCACTACTGTTCATATACAAGGATGGCTTATGCATTAAATAACCCACGATGGTTGGTATGCCATTAAACAAAGAAACTAAATATGAAAGTAACATATACTATTTTTATTGCTTACCAAGGCTCTTCTACGACTACATCATATTTACAAAAACGTTGAGAAATACAAAGAGAAGAGTTTTTTCCTTCGTTCTTTTCAAATTTGGTGACAAACAGCCAATATTGGACAAAAGAATAATTTATTTAGTACTTTCCAACTCCAAGAGAGATAATCAGCCGTCATGTTTTCTGAATTTAGTTAGCACTTTTTCATCTGCTTCCTTTCAAGATGTTCTTGGCTTTCTGTAAATTTAACCTTATCACTAGACAGATTATTCAAAATCTGACACAGACCGGTCACTACTGGCCAGATAACCACTTAAACTATTAAAGGAGCAGAATGTTATTTATCAAACGAAAACTTCGATAGTCCACCACATTGTGAGTATCTAACTGACTACTTTTATTTGGGGCTGATGCCAGATCTAAGCAACAGACTCCGCTTAGAAAACAGCCCAGTCGGTGGAGCGTGGAATGCGCTGATTATATCCCCCCTGCAAAGGTGTTAGAAGCCCCCTGAAATGGGGGTATCCTGGATACTAAATTGCATCTAATAGTGTTATTCCGCTAATGGAGCTTTGATTTGGTTTCTTTATGCATTTCCATAACAACCTCTATGGGTTATTCAATGCCAAGTCCATACTTGTAGAAGAACAGTCATGGTACTATTTAACCCATAGCAGATGGTGGGGGATATGGGGACTCGTATATTTCTACAAAAGTATTTGTCCGAGAGTGAAAATAACAGCGCGAGTGGAGTTCGAATTCGCTTACTACAAAGTTGCAGTTAAGCAAGTTAGCTTCTAACCTACGGGACTACTCCCACTCAATAATTGCCTTCATTCTTTAGACTATGAATCTCCCCATTCGGTGGAGTAGGCACTTGTCTAAACGCGTAAAATAAAGATGTGGATGTTAATCTGAAAATTTTCTAAATGAGGATGATAATACATCATCTTTAAATTACAGACTTTTATATGATTGTATTTCAGTTAGAATTCACAGTGGAGAAATTTTGGTGGACGTCTTGGTGAAAATTGGGGTGGTTGGGAATTATAATGAGAGCAAAATAGTGTTGCATGCTGGGAAGCTTTACATTCGGACATTACTTCCCTGGGTGTCTTCCAGTGTTTCTCGAGTGGCTTCCGATAAGGATTGATTTTTGTACAAAAGATTGCAGAATTCAGCCAAATATAAGCTGTTAACGGAAATAGATTGAAATGCTGTACCAGTGTATTATTTGAGGCCCACTTGACAGCATGCTCCGGGCAAATAGCTATTTATTTATTTATCTATTTTTTACAATTTCAGTCGTAAGAATAAACTTATGAAGTTCTTGTGTAAAATCTCTTACCGCATGAAATAAAAAGAGAATCTGTCCTGAATTGAACTATCTCTCTATCTGATATTCAATATTTGAACTTACAGGAAGTTTTCTTTTTTCCATAAAAGAAAAAAGTTTTCGATTTACAAAAGTATATGCCTTCTATTTATTTTAATGGCATGTCAACAAGTCTAGAATTATTTTATGCATATATGTTTGAGAATCGTGTTCATTGTACGTTCATATTTGAATTTTTTGTGTACTTATTTCTTAAAAGAATTTTCTTTTTTGCATACGAGTGATTTTTTTAACAGATCTATTTGGTCTATATAGATGGGACCCAAACAAGTACTACCACTCCAGGCCAGTGGACCTAGTAGTAATGGAAATGAAAGAATATTTCACAATCTCCAGATCTCCAGACAAAAGCGATAATTTACAAAGTGTATGTGTGTGAAAGAGAAGCATGCATCAATTTTTATGTGTACATGAATGAATCAGAATTGATACGCAAGTAAGAAATTAAAAAAAAAATACTAGAATAGTGTGATATATAGTTATTTTATTTTACTTTTTACACTTTCGTGTTAATTCCGAATTCTTTTGTGGATAAAATTTGGTTATCGTCTTGAAATTCGGGACTGATATTTTTGATTCAGCGGCTAGAGAATCTAAAGCTCGTCTTTATTTTTTATCTTTTTTTTTACTATTCGCTGAATAGGAAGGGGATAGTTGGTATTCACACCCAATAGATTTTTGTAGCAACATAGAAAAGTGGTATTTTTGTAAATTGACACGCGTAGATCTTACTGTTTTCAGATTCGATGAAACCTTTTAGTTAATTTTAATCTGTTTCTAATCTGCGTCAGATTTCAATTCCAGCGACCGTAAGGTGACTGAGAATGTTACCGCTTATATGACTTACTTTGATAGAAATGATCCGATCCTGAATATATTAAGTAACAGAACACACAAACTGAATTCTAGATTTTTACAGCTACCCTTGATTAGATCTTGTCAGGCCAGCAGAACTATGAATACACTGACAGTATCACCAGGAGATGGGTAACCCCACCCAAAAAGGTGATGTAACAAGTATGACACTAAACTGCATTCGATGGTTAAGCTCCAGTTCTGCAGCTCTGGAAAGTGTGGGGTACCCCTTCATAATCATTACTCCCAGATCCGCTGTAAATCTGTTTGTCTCATTAATAGGTCAAATCGATCTGTTTAAAAATGATTCATATTGAAAAGGGATACTTAATGTTATACATCTTCTTGTATTAAGAATAAATACTTGAAGCTATTATTGCTTCCCCACAAAACAGCAACTGTACAGCCACCTACCACCCATCACTAAAACTATCCAAGTTAGACGAATCAGACATGCGGGACACTGCTGGAAAAGTAACGACGAACTCATAAACAATATACTCCTGTTGATCCCTTCACATAGACGAGCAAAGGTAAGACGACCATGTAGAACCCATATACAACAGCTCTGTGCCGAAACAGAATGTAGCCTGGAAGACCTCCCGGAGGCGATAGATAGAAACGGATAGCGAGAGAGGGTCAGGGAGATCCGTGCTAGTAGCGCGACATGACGATTATTGCTTCATCATCATCACGCCGTGCCATCAGTACGGATATCCCTGACCCTCTCTTGCCACCCCTCCCTATCGTCCATTGCTTCCAGCAGGTCTTCAGGGCTACATCTCGTATCGGCACAGAGCTGCTGTATGTAGGTTCTAGCTGGTCGTCCTGCCTTTGCTCGTCCATGTGAAGGGGTCCACGGAGTACATCACTTATGAGTTCGTCCCTACTTCTCCGGCAGTGTCCTGCATGTCTGGTTAGTCTAACTTTGATAGTTTTCGTGATGGGTGGTCGGTGGCCGTACAGCTACTGCTTTGTGGGGTGCTTCCTCCATGACTTGTTCAATATTGCTCGCAGCTTTTTTGTGTAGTTGCCATAAAGCTTTTTCTCCATACGTTTAGTTAGCTTCCATGTAGTGCATCCATATAGCAGTATCGACACGACTGCTGCTTGGAAGAAACTGCGTTTTATTCTATCAGTCAGGTCTGACTTCCATATGACCGATAGTCTATCGATAGCTGCCCATGCCTTTGCTAGTCACGTGTTGATGTCTGTCTCGGTTGATGAGACACTGCTTCCTAGGTAGGTGAACTTGTCTACTAGTTTCAGAGAGCTACCGTTTAGTGTGGATATGTCACCTGTTTGATTAAAGCACATATATTCCGTCTTGTGTACATTGACATGGAGGCTTAGTCTGCAACGAGCAGTTTCAGGCATATGTAGTAGGGTTTCGGTTTGGGCGGGTGCATTTGCCAGAAGCACTATATCATCGGCGTAGTCGGCGTCGGTAATCATTTGTGCGGGGTACCTTCTGCTTCTTTCCTTTGATAGCTTGAAAATTTTTTCTTGATTTTATCAAAAGATGTTCTAAGCACGTAGTCTAGACAAATGATAAAGAGGTATGGGGCTAATGTGTCTCCTTGCAGTACACCTGCTACAATGTTGAAGTAGTCTGTGTCTTCATCCGGTGAACAGACTTTTACATTCGTGTTTCTATATAGCATTATGGCTGCGATGGTTTCTTTTGGTAGGCTGTAGGTGAGTAGAATTTGCTCCATTTTTTTCCTTAATGAATAGTCAAAAGCCTTGGTAAATTCAATGAATAATATTATTGCCTGTAGGTCTTTTGCACGTACACCTTCAAGAATTCGACTGATTGTCAAAATTTGTGACGTCGTGGATTTATTCCTCCGGAAGCCATTTTGATTCTTCCTAAGTATCTTCTCAGTTTTGGGTTCTATGCGCTTGCGTTGTAGAGCATTGTATATCTTGGCCACTATGGATGTAAGGATTAAACCTCGGTAGTTCTGGGCTAATCCGAGGTCGCTCTTTTTAGGGAAGAGGAGGATGCATCCCTTCATCCATCTGTCTATAGGGATTTGATTATATACGGCATTACAGTGTCGGAGCAGCATGTCGTCAAATTGTCTGGTCTTCCATACTTCTGGAGGGTATTTCATCGAGCCCTTTTCTATTTTTAATTTTTCTCAGTACTGAGTGGAGTTCTTCTAGTGCAAACGGTCCAGGGCATATGTACCCTACGGTTCAACGACCAAGATCGAATAGTTCGATCGGGGAACTACTGCTGCTCATCTATAAGGGTGGCTTCTGTAGATGAGAATAAAAACAGCCATCGAAAGATTACCATGATTATTGCTTACTAAGGATTATTATTAGTTAATTGAAACCATACAACTAATTATTATAAGGAAATAAGAATAATTACTTGAAACTACATAAGTATTAGATAAGAATATCTGAAACCTTATGACGATAACTCAAAAATTTCTAAACCTTGTCCAGAATTTAGATTTGTCACACAGTTCTCATATTTGCATTAGCCTCTCCTGCACTGAAATTAAGACAGAAATTTGAATAATTTTTTCTCGTTTTATATGATGTGGTAGTGTGTTGCTGCAATAAGTGTTCCGCCATGGCTTTTCTTTCTTGCTAAGACTTGGAATGTTTGTACGACCCTTACGTACTTCTGGGGAAATTGTTTATACGAGATAGGAATACTTGATATCATAGAACTGTGCAAAAAGCTTTCAAGAAACAACAATACAAAAATGGGAATATTAACGTACGATGAATGAAATTTCCCTCATCACCAGGCAGAGAATAACCCTAGGTGGATCTACATGCCTTTAAAATTAAACAAGAACACTGTGGGGTTTTCGTGTTTGTTTTTGTTTTGTTTTTTGTTAACAGTTCAGTTCTCTGGTGTTTTATGTGGATTTCACAAAGGTTTATTGTCTACAATTTGGGATAAATTTTTAATATTCAAAAATGTCTTTTTTTTTTGCCATCGCCAATGCAAGTTAAGTGCATTATTTGCACCAATATATCTGTTAATGGTTTTTTCACATGTTACAGTTCTGTAGTTCATTGCAAATAAATGACAACTGTTGCAAAGTGATTATTACGAATATACTTTTACAATACGTCTAGTGTGTGTGTATATATATATATATATATATATATATATATATATATATATATATATATATAAACGCAATATTCACTGAACACCTCACTAATGTAGTCCTTTGCCAGATGACACAAAAATTGAATATCTACAGAAGCTGCTTACTTTAAAGTGATGGTTAACAAGCTAACCTGACTTGATGGTAGCCAATCTATGGATTACCCAACCCTTCTGTTACGTGCAAGATGCAACATAGTCTGTTAAGTGATTTCAATTCAATTTTCCTTCTAGACTGGTTACCAATGTTCAAGATCCCAGTCTACTCTATTTACCCATAGCTGTGTGGAAAACAAGAGGATTCATGCTTTTCCCTTGTACATTGACGAGAAGTGAAACGCAAAGAGCTTTGTTCATGATTTGAACTCCGTTTGCAGTGTCCATTTCCTATAATGATTACTGTTAGCTAGTGTAGTAATATTTTTTTCCAATGAGCTCGACTAACGCAACCTTGTGTCTAATTAAGCCAAGCTTTAATGATATTGCTTTTATTCTAAAGAAGTTGTTCTCGTGACACTTAAATACATATATCTGTAAACTTTATAGTGATTGCTCTAGACTAACTGTGAATCTTCTGGGTTCCAGTCGAAATAATTCTTCATATAGACATTTAGGATTTAATTCTGATGAGTATTTCGTAATTATCTTCAAGAAAATTTGGATGATTAAAAATATTAAACACAAATGGAAACAATACAAAATTCTCATTGAGTTGCAAATTGAACTGGAAATTGCTTTATTCTTAAAGCAGTTTATATGCACTGCTTTAATAAGTCACATTTTGATGTGCCATTTCTGCTGAATTGCATGTATATGAGTGTGTATATGTGTGTGTGTGTGTGTGTGTGTCAAGATGATGGAACACAGCTCGCTTATGTTTAAATGTAATTTTTCAAGTCTCAGAATCCAAGTGGTAAAAGAATTCTAATAACTTCTATCCAAATCCTATAACCATACTTTTGGTCGTTTTTAGTATGGTCGAAAGCGCTTGAGCAGAAGATATGGGACAATTCTTTTACCACTGGATCCTGACAAAAGAAAGATAACAAAACTTGAAACATCAAAAGTAAGTGTTCCATTGTCTTTAATAAAACTTGCCTTAACAACTTGCTGCCTAAATATACACTCTTCAAATATACAGTGTATCACAAAAGTGAGTACACCCCTCACATTTCTGCAGATATTTAAGTATATCTCTTCATGGGACGACACTGACAAAATGACACTTTGACACAATGAAAAGTAGTCTGTATTCAGCTTATATAACAGAGTTAATTTACTTCCCCTCAAAATAACTCAAAATATAACCATTAAAACTAAACCCCTGCCGACAATAGTGAGTACACCCCTAAGAAACTACACCCCTAAATGTCCAAATTGAGTACTGCTTGTCATTTTCCCTCCAAAATGTCATGTGACTCATTAGTGTTACTAGGCCCATGTGTTACTTGGCCTATGTGCATAGGGAGCAGGTGTGTTCAAATTTGTAGTGCAGCTCTCACACTCTCTCATACTGGTCACTGAAAGTTCCAACATGGCACCACATGGCAAAGAACTCTCTGAGGATCTTAAAAGACATATTGTTGCACTACATGAAGATGGCTAAGGCTACAAGAAGATTGCCAACACCCTGAAACTGAGCTGCAGCACAGTGGCTAAGATCATCGAGCGTTTTAAAAGTGCGGGGTCCACTCAGAACAGGCCACAGGTAGGTCGTCCAAAGAAGCTGAGCACACATGCTGAGCGTTACATCCAAATGCTTTCCAAAAGATCAGTGTAGGAGTGCTGTCAGTATTTCTGCAAAGATTGAAGAGGTGGGGGGTCAGCCTGTTAGTGCTCAGACCATACGCCACACTCAACATAAAATTGGTGTGCATGGCTGTCACCCCAGGAGGAAGCCTCTTCTGACGACGATACACAAGAAAGCCTCCAAGCAGTTTACTGAAGACATGTCAACAAAGCACATAGATTACTGGAACCATGTCCTATGGTCTGATAAGACGAAGATTAATTTGTTTGGTTCTGATGGCTTCAAGCATGTGTGGTGGCAACCAGGAGAGGAGTACAAAGATAAGTGTGTCATGCCTACAGTCAAGCATGGTTGTGGGAATGTCATGGTCTAAGGCTGCATGAGTGCTGCAGGTGTTGGAGAGTTATATTTCATTGAGGGAAACATGAATTCCAACATGTACTGTGAAATACTGTAGCAGAGCATGATCCCCTCCCTCCAGAAACTGGGTAGCAGGGCAGTGTTCCAGCATGACAATGACCTCAAACACACCTCCAAGACGATCATTTCTTTACTGAAGAGGCTGAGGGTAAAGGTGATTGACTGGCCAAGCATGTCTCCTGACTTGAACCCAATAGAAAATCTTTGGGGGATCCTCAAGTGGAAGGTGGAGGTATGTAAAGTCTCAAATATCTGCCAGCTCCGCGACGTCGTTATGGAGGAGTGGATGAGCATTCCAGTGGCTACCAGTGAAGCTCTGGTAAACTCCATGCCCAGGAGAGTAAAGGCAGTTCAGGATAATGATGGTGGCCACACAAAATATTGACAGTTGACATGGTGTATGTTAATATTGACAACTTTCCTTAAGGAGTGTACTCACTTTTGTTGGCCTGGGTTTAGCTTTTAATGTTTATATTTTGAGTTATTTTGAGGGGAAAATAAATTAACTCTGTTATATGAACTGCATACAGACTATTTTTCATTGTGTCAAAGTGTCATTTTGTCAGTGTTATCCCATTAAGAAATATACTTAAATATCTGCAGAAATGTGAGGGATGTACTCACTTTTGTGATACACTATATATATATATATGTGTGTGTGTGTGTGTGTGTGAGTGTGAGTGAGAAATTTAAAAACAAGGTAACCCAAAGAGAAGAATTTCAAGTAAAAAAAAAAATTTAAAAAAAAAAAAAAATTTTTTAAGTCAATACAGTAACGTTTCGGTTCTCATGAATCATCATCTGGACTTGGACAGATGATATTGAATGATGTTGAATCGCTGATGAATATTTTTTCATAAAATACAAAACAAGGGGGAAATATTATGTATACAGTGAAAGAAGGAAACCATTTAGTCTTGTATTTTATTAAAAAAATCAATCGTTGATTTAATGTCATTCAATATCATCCGTCTAAGTCCTGATGATGGTTCATTAGAACCGAAATGTTTTAGCATTGACTTTTTTATAAAATTTTTCTATTTGGATTATCTTGTTTTTCAATTTTTCACAATATTTTCAGATTCATTTCCATTATTTACAAATATATATATATATATATATATACACACACAAAGTTTTAGTGATAGATGGATTATCACTACCTATTTTTGTAATTTATGCTATGACTCATTGCATTTTGTGGAGACTTGAGTAGGTGATTCTTTAAATGCTTAAAATAAAGATGAGGATATTGGTCAAGAGTTGTTTTTTTAATGGAGAGGATATTACACCATCTTAAAATAAAATTTTTAAAAAAAACATACGCTATGGCATGTTTCTGTGACAACTCATTATGGAAAGGCCCCAGTGAACTTCTTGGTGAAAATGGAGAGGAATAATGAGAACAAAATAGTGTTGCATTCTGGGAAGCTTTTCATATGAGCTCTAAATCCTTTGGTTGCTTCCAGTGTTTATTGAGTGGTTTCCAGTATGAATTTGTTTTTGTATAAAATATTTCAAAATTTAGCCAAATGCAAGCTTAAAAACAAAACAATGCCCTCTCCAAAGCAAGTTTTAATAGGGAACATGATGCCTCTAAAACTAATGGAAGGAAAAGGCTAACCAGAGGGAATTGACAGATGCAAGTAATACCATTACAGAACCATTTGTCAGATCTGAATATTGGAGTTAAAAGTATCTTGACAATAGCACATAGCATATAATAGATAGGTGTACAAGCTTCTGTAGAGGACATAGTTTTTCTCAGAAGTAAGTATGGAATAAGCACACTTAGAAAATGTTGACTTTAAGGGGTTTTTTTGGGGTGGGGTTATTTAGCAGTAAATAAACTAATAAAATATAAGTGAAAGACCTCCTTTATTACACAGTTAAGGTCTTACTTCATAAAATATTTCTGAAACAAAGTAAAATTATTTGAATTAAAGGTATAATTTCTTTAAATGTCATGCATTATGAAATATTAATAAATATCTACTGCTAAAAGGAAAAAAAATCATGGTAAACATAAGTGAACTAATTCCGTAATTTTTTCCGAGGTTGTTATCAGCTGAATAAGGATGGAGAATTAGCAAAAACATGAGAAATGAAGACAATCCGCTGAGTAGATTTTTTTAAAATATTAATATATGACATATTCCTTGGGAATCCAATGGATCCCTACAGTAACAGCAATCCATAATGATATTAATGGTTCTATTTAGGAAGAAGAGGTTTCTAATTAGCATTTATACCTCTCTTGTATCAAGAATTTAGATGATTTAAAAATGACTTTCAGCATAAATGAAGACCCCCCCCCCATTAAATCATCATCAAATAGCAAATTGGACAGGAAATTACTTTATTCTCTAACTTTTAAGTGTACTATTCAAACAAAAATGTTGATATGATATACTACTTTTACTGGATTATATTTACACATGTGCATATATATATATATAGTCATCCACAGAGAGACTGTTTAATTGTGTCACAACTCTTCAGTGTGCCTAGACATGTAGGATGCTTGAAGCTGGGATCAAACCCACCCAACTTTATGTTAGACTTAGTTTCATACCGCTCAGTGAACATGCAAACCACATCAGCTCAAGAATTAGGCATTATGAAATAACTTTTGTTTGTTTATATTTTTGCCTTTACAGATACCAGAGTGCTCAATTCATAGGAAGAGCTTTGCATTATGTGAGTGGCAGCCGTAAATTCCTTCACCAGAGTGCTCAACCCCTGTGGGGGAGTGTATACACAAACACACACATTATGAGATTTTTAGTAACAAACTAGAAAACGTATGAACTTGTTGGGTCTTTGTTATAACCGTAGTTCTAGATTATATTGATGCTTCTACTTAAGAACTGAAAGATTCCACTTAGCATTAATAGTATCTCTATTATAACAAGCTTAGTCAGCTGGAGCTGTAGAAGACACGGATTGCATCTCTGCATAGGGGTGAGACCTCACCAATGAGTGTCCTAGGTATGACTAAACGATCCAATGGAGACACTTTGGACCTAGAGCTTTCGAAATGTAGAGTACCCCTTCATGTTGCCATTACTCACAGGTCAACATGAATCCAGTGTGTTAGTCCCATCTGTGAGTCAAATAGAACTGTGTGCTAACAAATGACTGATGTTAAATTGTTAGTGTTACATGGAAATACTTGAAACTATTTAACTGTGAGCAAATAAATCAAATCTAGCTAGTTTAAAATGTTACCTATGAATGATTTTTTTACAAATTATATATATTTATACTGTATTATTTAGATATAAATAGGATTTGGTATTAAATAACCCAGAAGGATTGATATACCATAGAACACAACCAACTATTATAACCATAACTTGGATGATCAAAAAATGACTTTCAATGCCAACAAAGGATTCCATGTAATCATTATACAAATGTAACGGGGACAGGAAATTTCTTTATTCTTTTTAGGCAGTACACTTAAAATACTCTTGCTAGGTCACACACACATGTACGTGTGTGACCTAGCAAGAGTGTGTGTGTATGTGTATATATATATATATATATATATATATATATAGTTTTGATAGTGTAGACACAGTCATTGACACTTGGTGACAATCAGTTTCTTGCTAATGAAATCCTCTCAGTTGGATGATCACAAGAAGGGTGAGGAAGTCCACATGGCTTAAGTACCAGACAGCAGCCTCAAAGTTGCACTGTGTCCTGGATATGACAGTAAACTGAAAATGAGGTCCCTTCGTTGGCATTGCTCCCAGGTCCACTCAGGCCGGAAGTAGTAGCACCTGATTGGGTCCTATCTATACATCAAAACAAACTGAGGGGGGGAAAAAGACTGATGTTAAATTGTGATTCTTATATAGTGATACTTGAAACCATTTAACTGTGTAACAAAAGAGCTCATACTAAAAATGTGTTTACAAATCAACTATTTTTTTAATATATATGTAGATAGAGGATCTGGCATTAAATAACCTACAATGGTTGATATGCCATAAAACCAAACCAATCCAGTCACACTATTGTTCTCTTTCCAACTAATACCCTTGGAAAAAGTAGCAACCACATTCTCCAAGCTATGGTTAAATAGATTTTCTATTCTTCTTCCACGATGATCGTTTTGGCATAAAATAACCCACAAAGGTTGATATGTCATTAAACAAAGAAACCAAACCTAATCACATAAGCAAGAAACTTAGTCACCAAGTGACTTTAACTAATTCCATATACATGCTCTATCACCAATATTGCACACACTTTATAAGTAAGTAAAGTTGGTGACCATAGTCGAGGGCACCTGTAGGCTTCCTTTTTCATAGCTGCTACACTGAGGTGTAGGGGAGGGCACTACTCCTTTCCTTGGATTGCTCCACTTTACTCTTGAAACATACTTTATAATGATGAGTGTCAAGCAAAGAGGAATCAAGTACCATTTTTTTTTTTAGTCTTTGGTATGACTCGAGCTAAGATTGAACTCTGGTCTCCCTTTATTTATAAAAGTAGCAAACTAACATTATATAACAAGAAATGAAATACAATATAGAAAACCAAATCGCCATTCTGCTCTACAAATAGTTTCTTTAGAAATTCTTTCTGTAGAACATGGTACATTAATTTTTACATATAATATTCCTTTTCTTATAACATGAGATTTTTTTCCAAACTTAACATATATATATATATATATATATATATATAACACAAAGAGAATTTTAATAATATATAGACATGTATATTTTCATGATAATCCAATATGGCTGTTTTTAAAAGTCAATCACATGCCTAATAAATGCAAATACATTAGAGTGTAGGGAAAATGTTGGCTACAAACTTATCCAAGATCAATATATCTGAAAAGTCATGGCTTCTATTTTGTGCATTCATTTATAGAACATTTTTAATTAGGTAGTTTTGTATGGCTTTATCAAAAATCCATTACTTTGAATACAAAATACATTTTCTAACTTGATTTTTCTCTCTCTCTTTCTCTCTCTCTTCTTTAGTCTCAGAAATAACATAACTTTGAGAATGGACATCGATCAAATTATTTACCAAATTCTTTGAAGCTGATGAATTTGTCTTGAAATTATAAATCTTTTATTGATCTTTAGTTTATCAAAACTTATTTATTTATTTGTTAAAAAAGTAAGCTTTTTTTTCTTTTTTTTTCTTAATTATATTGATTTGATCTTAAAACAAGTCTGTTTTTCATAAAACTAATCCCTTGCATTTCATAAAAAAACTATTTTTATATCAGATTAGCTACAAAAAAATGAATTAAAAGCCAGAAATCCTGAGGAAAATACAAAAGCTTAAAGAATATTTTGAGATTACATTTTAATACAATGTGTGTATAATATACATATGTATGTATATCTAAGTCAAAAGTTTTGCTATGTTTGATTGTTTTTATGTCGTTATGGCCCAGTTCAAACTTGTAAAGAATAAGTTTCCAAATTAGACTACATTGCACATTCATTTGTGCTGCTTTTAAATTACGCGCAACGAAGTAGTGCACAGTGTAGCAGTATACCAAATAACATGATACTACTAACCACAGTGTGCACCCCTGCAGCTTGAACTGCTTCAGTCTCATGATATACATACTGCAAACTAACTCATACCAAAATATTGCAAAACTTTTGAATCATTCCCGGTTAAAGGAAGTAATCTTGAGTATGTTCTAATTGTATGTATAAATGTACAAAAAAAAAACTTTTTTTTTTAACAGTATTGGCAAAAAAAATCTAACAATTGATATTGGTCAACAAGACAGGACAATTTATAACCACTTTATATTTGGTAAATTAACCATTAGCAATGGACTAATCATAAATTAGGATGTCATATCAAATCAAGGAAAAAAATTTCTTAAAAATTTCCTATATTTTTAGTATTCTGAGAATTTTTGTTTTACAAAATTATGACTTTTGCAACAACTAAGGGAACTTTGACAGCAGCAATCAAGGAAAATAATCACTTCCTATGAGAAGTTCCAGCAGCAGCACAAAGGTTAAAGTGCTGAACTGTAGCCTTATAGTAAGAAAGTTCAAACTCTCATCATAATATTACAGACACTTTTGGACTAATAACCATGGGAAAGGTATGAACCTCCTTATCCTTCCAGATAGAAGTTAAATAGCATCACTGCTGTTCTTCTACAAGGATAGCTTTGTCATAAAATAACCCTCAAAGGTTTATATGCCATTAAACAAAGTAACAAAACTAATACCTCCAGTGTGTCTAAACCACCGAAGTTTCATTAAAACTTGTGGCAGTAATAAAAAAATTTTTTGCTTTTGTCCACTATTATGTATACATAAGTAATGTTACAATAAAAAAGATTTACAAAAAATAATGTAAGCATAATTTTTTTTTTCTTAGACTAATGAGAGGAATGAAGGTGATCTTAGCAACCAACTAGTGATCTTATCAAAAGTTTACTATCCCTTGAGGAATTAATGGCTTTTTTTAAATTTTTATTTTTTATTTTTTTTATAATTGGACAAGAATTCTCTTGGTGTCAGCTTTTGATTGACTTAGAACTAACTAAAATGCTATTCATTGCAGACTACCTTTCAAGAAAAAACTCTGGTACTTTGACTTTCATTGGAATTAGGTATCTAGGCTGGGCAGACTTTGCTGATCAACAACCTATTCAACACTGATACTTGTCAAATTTTATTCAATATCTAAGTGACGAGTTCCCCAAATTTCTTCAACTCTTCAAGTCAAAGTCTTTGTAGGATTGATCACTACTTTCATTTTGTTCTGATTTCAACACAATACTTGATTTAAATCCTTTTTTTTATGTTATAACTCCACTCTTAAACTGTGGTTACTTGTTTTTTTTTGGGGGGGGGCTTTTTTTCTTTTTCTTTTTTGAAAGATTTTCATTTTTTTTTTTTTTTCTTGAAAACTAAGAAAATCTCTACTAAATCAATCTTTTCACATTCTCTGAGAAATTTCATAATCAGATGAGATGTCTCAACAGTGATTACCACATTGGGAATTTTGGATGATTGATTTTTACAGCATGTCAACCTGTCTGGTGTTATTTTATGCCTCAAGGTTAAAGAATTATGTACAATGCACATTCATATTTTTTGTATAGTTGTTTCTAAATTTGAGGGGGGGGGTTTACATACTTATATAATATCAAGTGCTCCTGTTCTGGTCAGAGTGGACTTGGGAGTACTAGTAATGAAGGGATGTTCTACACATCCCAGAGCTCCAGAACTGAATCCTCATCATGACATGCTATTTTGTGTCATATCCAGAATACCTCTTTTTGTTTGAAGGGTGAGGTTACTCTTCAGAAGAAGATATAGTAAGTGCATTCAAAGCTCTGCCAACAGGGCATTCAGAATTTTGGTGACAGTTTTCACAAATATTGACAAGAAGAAAAAACATCTATTCCATTTTTCTAATTAAAAGGTGTTGAGATACTTAATTTCTTAAATTTCATGTCAATTTTGCCATTCAATTCTTGTGTAACTGTTTCAAGCCCGTTTTATTCCATAATTCTGTGTTTGAGCTGTTTTATTTCTTTGAAGCATGTTTCATTAAAGATGACTGACAAAGAGTATTTCACAATTTTTTTTCTTTTTTTCTTATGTACATAGAAGTGAAATTCATTTAGGACAAAATGTATATAAGAAATGTCCAAAAGATTGTTTATTCCAAGTACTTTCAGCTAATCTATAAGAGATTTTTAAGGAGTTTTGAGAAATTGTCATATTAACACATTGTTTGTTGTATTAAAACTTACGCTTTTGTGTGAGAAGTGTGCTTTTGATGCAAGTTTTCAAGATTTAAATGCCAAACACAGCCAGAACATTATGATATGTTCAGAATAGATATTGTTAAGAGAGGCTTTTCTAGTTTTTATGATTCATTCATCTAATATTTTTAGTTGCTTTTTACACTTAGATATGTCTATTGTTAGTGTATTGGTAACCAGTTTATTCCTTATTACAGACAATAGTTTTCTGCGTTAGTTTAGATGATTTCTATAAATATGTGTGGGTGTTTGTGTATATATTTTATATATATATAATATATATATATATATATATATATATATATAACAAAATTTTCACTGTCAGTTGGAGCTGTAAAATACGCACATCTATGCAAGAGGTTAGACTCTACCCAATGAGTGTCCTGATATAACGCTAAACTATATGATGGTGAGGTTCCAATCTTGGAACTTAAAGAAATATGGAGTACCTGTTCATTACTATTACTCCCATTTCCACAGACTTGAAGTGGTAGTACCTGTTAGAATCTCTGTCTATGGATTAAATAGAACTTTGGCCATTTAACTGTGGGCAAACAAATGATTGATGTTGAGGTGTTTGATTGGTTGGTTTGTTTTTACAGCGTATCAACCCTTTTCAGGTCATTTAACACCAAATTAAGTCATTTTTTAAAAAGTTTCAAACAATTCAGTTTAGTATAAGTATAGTTTTATATTTACGCAGTTAAATGTCAAAAAATTTCTATTTCAAACAATTCAGTTTACCATTAGAAAGGTTTTTGTTTATACACAGTTAAATGTAAAAACTTTATTTTAAACAATTCAGTTTAGAGTAATTACAGTTTAGTTCTATTTGACCCTCAGATAGGACCCTATTAGGTGCTACCACTCCAGGTGAGAATCAACCTGAGAGCAATGGCAATGGAGGGTTACTCTGCATTCCCCAAAGCTCCAGCACCATTGTATTCTCACCATCAGATTGTTTAGTGTCATATCCCGGACACTTGTTGGGGTGAGTCTTACCTTTCCATAGAGATACAGTCAGTTTATTCTGCAGCCGCAGCTGATTAGGCCACATGTTGAATTGTTACTGCCACATAGCTATACTCTGAACCATTTAATAGTGTACAAATGAATGAATAGTGTTGAATAGAATTATTAATGTTGTAACCATTTAACTGTGTGCAAACAATAGCAATACTTAATCATGATCAAACAAATTAGCTTTAACTCATTTAAAAATAAAAGTAACAACAAACTGTTCTCTTACAAATCGTATATCTGTATAACAATTTAACTGTAAGCTAACAAATGACTAATTTTGAATTAAATTGTTAGCGTTACATATCAATATTTGAAACTATGTGTGAACAAATGATTAACAGTAAATAGAATTATTTGAAATCAGGCTCATTTTAACAATGTTATCTTCAAAATACGTGTTTCTAAATCATATATATTAAATATATGTATAAACAGGATTTGGCAAAAAATTATTAGTGGGTATATTTATTTATATATGATAATATGCCACCATTTAATATTTCAGTTTTTTGTTAAACTATCTTCTGGGTGATGTTGAAATGTTATAATGAATGTTTCATCAAAAAATTATTTTCAAATGAAGCAGAAAAAAATAAGAAAATTTTTTGGATTCTATTGTTAACAGAAAAAGAAAACAAAAAAAAAGTAAAGTTGGTGACTGAAGTTGAGGGTGATCCGAAGGCTCCCTTTTCAATAGCTACTACACAAAAGTGTGGGTGAGGGTGCTACTCAATTCTATGGATTGCTCCACTTTACCCTTAATCCTTCCTTTATAATGCTGAGTGTTAAGCAAGGTGGCATCAAGTACCATCTTTTGAGTCCTTGGTATGACTCGCCCAAGGATTGAACCCCAGTCTCCCAGACCATTGGCGAACACTCTACTCATTAGGTCAATGGTCCGCTGTTCTAAATATAGTGAAATAATTAGTGTTCTAAAAAATCTTTTTAAAAACAGTGTCTTTGCAATAGATTTAGAAAAATAATTTTTTTTTTTTTTTTTTTTTTTTTGAGAAGTAGGAATTTTTTTCAGAAATATCTGTTGTTTAGAAATTTAATTTTTTTTTTAACATTAAATAGAATTACATCTTTTTGTAGAGGTTTGCAATCAAAATACAGTTTAGATATTATTTTGATTAGAAATCAAAGTTATTAATAAAAATTAATCTTAGTAAGGAATATTTGAACTAATTTGACTAAATAAGGTCGAAATAAAGTTGAAAAAGTTTTACATGGAAGAAATTTGGAGTATTAATTTCATATAATCTTTTGATTATTTATGAGATTCTTCAGATGATAATTTGGGGGAAAAAAAATTTTCTATTCAAAAGGATACTGAAAAAACAGTGTATATAATTTTTACAATGTGTCAATGAAAAAAGCATTTAGTAAATATATTTGGCAATGTGGTGAAGCACAGAGGAGCAGATTCATGCCTTTCAGAAAGAATATGAGTGAGAAGTGAACATAAGCAGTCTCATATGGAATTTGAACTTGGTTTGCATTTTCTGTTTTCTAGCTATTTACTATAGATGCCTTAGATTGAGCACAAAGTTAGAAATATAGGGTGCCTAGTGAGGTTCAGACTCATTATGCAGTAGTAATTGATTTTCAAGACTAGCACTACAATGAGGTGCCTATTTTTAATATTATACACTGATCTATTATGACAAGTGTCTTATTTTTTAATTTCATAGTCCAAATATTTCAGCTTTTTCTACATCCAATTGTCAAGGATTTGTCATATTCATTAAATCTACTAAAAATTTCAAACCAAACCCTTTATTCAATCCATTGGGAAAGATTTTTTTTTTCATTCAACTGTTCTTGCTAAAGGATCTCATGCTAGTTGATTTTTTCCTGCAAATGGTGAATTTTGTTTTTTTTTATTTTTTTTATTTAGTGATTCACAATATATAAATATCACTACATGACCCAAGGATTGAACCAATGGCCATCAAACAAATTAGCAAACCCAATTAATGCTTTCATTCTCTACACCGTAAAAAAAAGTGAAAGTTACAAATTGATTAAGAATAAATGGAAAACATCTGATGATATGCACTGTGGGAAGAACAATTTACAATTTAAAGGGTTTTGTTTTAAACTTCCAGAAAGCTTTGGTGTAAAACCATTAAAATGGCTGAATCTACAATGATCAAAATATTAACTCTATCAATAAATTGGCTGGGGCTGTAGAATACACCAACTACATTTCTGCAGAGGGATATGACCACATCCACCCCGACAAGTGTCCTGTATATGACATTAAACTGATTGTGAGGCTCTAGTAATGTTGGAGTTTTGGGGAACGTGGAGTACCTTTTCATTGTCATTGCTCCCAGGTCTACTCTGGCCCGGAGTAGTACCACCTGATAGGATCCCATCAATGGGTCAAATAGAACTGTTTGACATTTAAACTTTGTATTTATGCTAAACTGAATTGTTTGAAATAGAACTGTTTGATCATTTAACTATGTAAACAAATGACTGATGTTTAATTGAATTGTTAGTGATACATAGCAATACTTAAAAACATTTAACTGTGTGCAAACAAATAATCAATAGTTAATAGAATTATTCATATTAGATAGAAATAAGTGAAATCATTTAACTGTGCAAAAAAAAATGATCTTAGACTCATTTAAAAATGTTTTCAATCATATTCAATATGTCTATAAAGGATTTGGCATTAAATAACCTACAAGGTTTGATATGCCATAAAACCATCCAAATGACTTATGCTAGATTGAATTCTTAGAAATAGAACTATTTGATCATTTAACTGGGTCTAAATAAATGACTGCTGTTTATTAGAATAGTTAGTGATATGTAGCAATACTAGGGACCATTTAACTGTGCGCAAACAAATCCTATCTAATACAAATAATTTGCACATAGGAATATTTGAAACCATACAACTATCAAATACAAATAATTTGCACATGGTTATATGGTTTCAAGTATTCCTATCTAATACAAATAATTTGCACACAGTTATATGGTTTCAAGTACTCATATCTAATATTAATTCATTCAAAACTTATGGGTTTAAATAACCATTTCTACTTAATAATTATCATTTGTTTACACACAGTTTTAGTTTCAACAAATTAGTAATAATGATTGTGAGAAAACTATTATAGCTTCAAGCAAATAATCTTTATACAAATAATTTACACACAATTATATGATATCAAATAATTATGTGGTATCAAGTATTCCTGCCTAACAATAATTTATACACCATTATATGGCTTAAAATAACTTATTAAATGATCTGTTTGCACAGTTATATGGTATCAAGTATTTCTATCTAACACCAATAATTTGTAAGCAATTATATGGTTTCAAGTAACTAGTAATAATCTTTAGTTTCAATAATAGCTTCAAGTAATTATTCTTAATACAAATAATTTACAATTATGTTATTAAGTATTCCTATCAAATCCAAATATTTTTCAGCTTATCTACTTGACCTGTAGGCACTGACACTGAGTGGACCAGTGAGTAATAGTAAAGAAGGGGTACACTACCCAGATCTCTAGAACTGGACAACAATTAAGTTTTAATTAGTGTTTTGCAGTTTGTTGGAGAGATTTCTTGCTTTTTGTGGCTTGTTTTCAAGTTGAACTCCATCATGTCAAAGCAATGATTGAAAAGAAATTGACTAACACCTTGTTGATTATAATCTCTCACTTATTTCAATTCTTCAAGCTAACTCACATGATGCAGGTTTTTATGACAATGAATTTGTCTTCAGACCGTCATTTCAGAAGGAAGAAAAAAAATTGTTAAAGACAAAAATTTAAACCGTAGTATTTATTTTCCACCTTCCCATATTTCATTCTTAGAGAACTTGCTGCAGTTTGCCAGATGGTATTGAGGCCTGATTTGCAAGAAATTCTCTCTCCTTTCTCTACTCCCACTCCAATCCGGTGTTGTCCCCCTCAGTGGTGAAAGGGTCTGTCACTATGCTTTTCCTATCAGATGACACTGCATTTGAACTGCACCTCTGCAGAGGGGTAAACCCCCACCACCATCACCACCACAAGGAGTGTCCTGGATATGATAGTAAACAATCTGATGGTGAGGTTCCAGTAATGCTAGAGCTTTGGGGAATGCGGAGTACCCCTTCATTGCCATCACTCCCAGGTCCACCCTGGCCCAGAGTTGTAGCTCCTGATAAGGGTTTATCTCTGGGTTAAATAGAATTAAACCATGGTTTGGGTTTACTGTTTCTTGCATTTAAACTGCATATTCATGATGAACTGAATTGTCTGAAATAAAACTGTTTTGAAATAGAAATGTTTTTCACAATTAAACTGTACTTACATTTAAACAGCATGCTTATGCTAAACTGATGTTTGAAATGGAACTGTTTTTGACATTGAAACTGTACTTACACTAAACTGAATTGTTTAATATAGAACTGTTTTGACATTTAACTGTGTGTAAACAAAATCTGTACTGAATTAGCTGAATTAGAATTGTTTGAATAAACTGAATAGCTTAAAATAGAAATGTTTTTGATAATTAAACTGTGAACTCATGCTAAACTGAATTGTTTGAAATAGAACTGACAATTTGCATAAAAATGGATTTGGCATTAAATAACCTACAAAGATTGAAATGCCATAAAACCCAAACAACCAGCCATGAAACTCCACCTAATAATCAGTCCTTAATATATCTATACTGAATTCCTCCACCACCCGCAGGATGATACACAAAGTCAATTTTTCGGCAACTCTGTTGTTAGTGTTCTGAAGGTCATTGCAGATAAATGACACTTGTTGCAAAATGATAATTACAAATATACTTTTACAATACGTCTGTAGTTACACAAGTTTGATCTTGACTAAACTCCTCACAACTATGGTCCTTCTTTGTCAGATGACAAATAACTTTAAATGATTATGACAATAAATGACAATAACCTTTAATAAATAGAAGCTGCTTTCTTTAAAGTGATGGTTTATGATATAATACAAATTCAATTAAATGGAGTACAGCTACTTTGAATTCAGAGTTTTCTTTCTAAACTGGTTACCTTATGAAGGCTAAAGACCCCCATCAGGTCAACTCATAGCTAGTGAGGGAGAGAGAAAAGATGGATTCATGCCTTCTATTGGCATTAGTTTTAACTGAAACACAGCCTCATCCAAGATTTGAACTCTGGTCACTGTTTCCATTTCCTATCATGATAACTACTTATGTTTATACTTAGGCTAAAGAGCCCAGAAGTACTCTATTTACCAATAGCTAGGGAAAAAGAGATGGATTCATGCCTTTCCCAAGGGTCTTATCCAAGATCTGAACTTTGACTTGCTATCTCTATTCCTTATGATAATAACCTCAAGCACTTTGATTATTGGTCTTTTAAACATATAATGGATAACTTACATAAGTAGGTGACCCCATGCTAACCTTTGGGGTCATCTACAGGTCATCCATCCAAATCAAATATAAATGTGATAAAGCATAAATTAAAGATAATACTGTTTTTCCTTTGGTATAAGATAAACTTTGAAGCAAAACATTTTTGGGATGGGTGAAAATTAATCTCAAATTTAGCCAATTTGGCTGGGGTTGTAGAATATGCTGACTGCAGAGTAGTAACACCCCCACCACCCAACAAGAGTCCTGTGTTTCACATTGACCTTCGACAGACTGTGTAAGTTAGTGGATTTCAAAAACAGGATGTACCTGTGTCTTTAGGTAAACAAAAGACAGCAGAAATGCTGCATGAATTGTGTGAGTTGGATGCCAGAAGGAAGAATAACCACAAGGTGTGTGATCGACCGAAAAATATATAATGACAAAAGTTTTCAACGCCAAGGAGAGAGAGATTAGTATTTTGGTCGTTGGTCTGGTGGTGGGGTCAGATGTCCCTGGGTTGAAAGTTAGAGAAAGTTTAAATGTAAAAGACTTGCTAATATTAAGAGTATGATCCCAGATCAAAGAAGAAACGAAGATGATTTAAGTTTTAAGTCAGCCCCGTGCCAGCCTAGTGGATGCAAAGCGAAGAAGTAAGGCTCTCTGAAGATATCATATCCTAGCGGTTCCCTGTCAATCCCAATCTCTCTTCACACAACTAATTTCACCACCATTTTGTGATACGAGATGAATATATTTATATACAGGCATAATTGTCTTTTTATCACCCTGTATATAACAGCTGGATATGACACTAAACCTACATCTGATGTTGAGACTCTAGTCTTGAAGCTTTGGGAATTGTCGAGTACTCGCCTTTATTGCTATTAATCCTAGGTTCACTCTGACCCAGAGTAGTAGTATCCGTTGGGGACTCATCTATGGGTAAAAGAACTATTTCATCATTTATTACTCTTGAAACCATTTAAGTGAATACAAACAGAATTATAAATGTTGAATAATAATACTTTAAGCCATTTGTTTGCAAACAAATGAACTATGGCTCACTGAAAAATAATGTTACCTACAAACTATTAACTTAGAAATCACACACACACACACATATATATATATATATATATATATATATATATATATATATATAAAACAGTACTTGGCATTAAATAATCCACAAGAGTTGATATGCCATAAAACATAACCAACCAACCAACCTAATCTTGAATTCTGATGACTCCTGAGTCAATTTGCTCTCTATAATGTACGGCAGTTCTATGTGCATTTTAAAACCCAACAGCCATTGTTTGATATAAACTGCCTTTATTTGATATAGAGAAAAATAAAATTGTGCTGCCAAAAAGAACAGAATGACTATTACATTAAAGCAGACTAGAGACCTAATGCTATACAAGTTTTCCAAAAATACTAAAATGTACTTTATTCCTTGTTTATACTCTGTAATAAAACAAAATTATATATATAAACAATACACTTTTATCTTTTTTGGTATTAATGTTAAAATAGGTTGAAAACTGTTTAAAATATTTATTGCAGATTTTCACTTGGAAGTAGATTTTAAATGCTGGGAGGGCTATTCAATAAATAAGGTGAATTTTGTCTAAGAAGTTGGCAATCAGATACACAGTTACGCTTTTTATGAGGAAATCAGAGATGGTTCCTTTCATGTCCCAGAAAACTATCAGTATGACTTTCTTTACTAACCACTGTACACAGAACTTTTTTATTACCAAAGAGTCAGTGTGTTTCCACTCCATCGACAATCTTTTCAACTCAGGCTTGTAGTATCATATTCATGTTTAGACCATTTGTAAATAAGGTTTTTATAAAATCAAAACTTGTTTTTTCTTTTTTTTTCTTTTTCTTTATTTTTTATTTAAATACAGAATTTCAAAACAAAGATGCATTTGCATTTTCAGTATTTTTTTTCCTTCTGTCTTCTAGGGTTAAAGCTGGTTCTGGGTCAGTTAAACTTAATCGCATCAGTTTCCTTATTTTGCATAACAGTGTGACATAATACTTAGTGTACATTTCTCTGCATTTCTGAATGAGACTCCAACTCTTAACCCATCTTATCAGAAGAATTTAAAATACACTGACTGTATTCCCTGCAGAGGGATAAGACTCCCACCTGACCAAAAATATTGTGTCCTAGGTACAACACTTGACTGTATTTGATGGTGAGGCTCCAGGTCTGGAGAGCTGTAGAGTATCTCTCTATAACCATTACTCCCATGTCCACACTGACTCAGCATGGTAGAACTTGTTAAAGTCCCATCGATGGTCACATGGATCTTTTTTTAATAATAATTCATATTCAGTTGGAGTACTTGATGCCAAATAACTAAATTATTTGTATTAAGAATTGTTACTTGAAGATATACTAGTTTACCAAAATTTGGGTTGGTAGAATTGTATAGAATGTCAAGGGTTTTTTTTTGTTTTTTATGCCAAAGAATTATTTTTCATTTGTTTTGGGGAGATTAATGTTATCAGTGCAGTTATTTGTATATCATTTTCTATATTTCTAGTTTTTCATGTCAATACTTCAGGTGATACTTTCTGTTAGTAATTGAGCATTGAGTAGTGTTATAAAGGTTCAGTTGTTTCTTTCTGAGGAAGTCAGCATTTCTGCTGAGGATCTATGCATCCATGTGTGTGTATCTATTTGTGGACACGGTTTTGGTCAATGGACCAATATCATTGAATGGACGCCAGTTGATAGGGTTCTTTTGTTTCAAATAGTTCTCTCATGCTCTTTGTTATAGAATTTTCTTGAAGTCTTGGTGAGATTTCTACATTCCATCAAGATAGATTTCATTTTATATGGTCTTCCAGGTGAACATTTTGGTGGTTGTTCTTATTTTAGATGAAAGAGCGAGTTAGTTTGGTTGGTTGGTCATTTTGTTTTATGATGTATCAACCCTTTTTGGATCAGTTAATGCAGAATTAAATTTCAAACAATTCAGTTTAGTATAAGTATAGTTTTTGTTTACAAACAGTTAAATGTCACAACAGTTCTATTTCAAACAATTCAGTTTAGCATAAGTACACAGTTTAGTCCTATTTGACCCATAGATAGGACCCTATTAGGTGCTACCACTCAGGGCCAGAGTAGATCTGGCAGCGATGGCAATGAAGGGGTTCTTCACATTCCCCAAATTGAATTGTTTGAAATAAAACTATTTTTGATCTTTAAACAATGTACTTATAAACTGCATCCTTAGGGGAAAAAAGAGAGATCCTGAGAATGATGCTAAATTGTATCTACAAATGAGGGTCAGTTCTGAAGATCTGGAAAGTGTAGAATATCCACTTCATTGTTCTGACCTCCAGGTCAATTCTGGCCGAGTTAGCTAGGGCTGTAGAATACACTGACTGTATCTCTGCAAAGAGGTAAGACTTCCCCAGTGAGGGGATATGATACTAAGCAATTTGATGGTGAGGCTCCACTAATACATGAGCTTTGGGGAATGCAGAGAACCCTTTTATTGCCATCGCTCCCAGGGTCCTATTTATTGGTTAAATAAAACTAAACAGTGTACTTAAGTTAAACTAAATTGTTTGAAATAGATCTGTTTAAATGTATAAAAATAGATTTGGCATTAAATAACCTACAATGGTTGATAAGCCATAAAACCAAACCAAACCATTTTCAATGCTAACAAGTTGTTCCACTTCACATTCCTGTAGATATTTCTTGAGTTTCACCCATATAAAAAGTAAAATAATACACAAGTGGATGCTCCAAAAGTAATGCCTCCTTTTTATTACCACAAAAACTCCAATAGATTCAGGTAGTATAAAACAGCATTGGATAGAGCAAGAGTATCCCTCCAAAAGTAATGCTGCCTATTTATTGCCACAAAAACAAAATACAAGAAGCCCAATAACACCATTCGATAGAGCAAGTTTTCATCTGCAAAACATTCTCTCTACATTGTCACCACTATTAACAATGCTTTTTTGCCTGAAAGAACCTGTATACTGTGCTCATATAAACTTGCACCAGTGTAGACGACCCACTTTTTCACTGCATCAATAACTACTTCATCCGTCTTTCATCAGCCTGATTTACACAGTTGAACTGAATAAGACACTTTTAATTGAGTGGGTCAATTGCTGTGTTAGACATGGCTTGTCATTTATCACTGTAAACCCTGCTGTGAAATGCATGATCCACTGCCTAACTGTGCTCACATCCATTACTTGGTCTTCATGAATATTCACCAAGCCTTGATGAAAGTCAATAGGTGCATTTTTTTTCCATTCAGGAATTCAATCATGTATCTCTCCATTTATGCCAGTTGTAATTTTGCTGAATTGCAGCTGAGCAACAACTTATAATATGATATATATATATATATATATATATATAAGCACAAAAATTTTATTATAAATTTGCCAAAAAAAGAATTCAAGTACTGGAAGCAATACTTATAAATAATAGACATTCCACACTTAAAAAAATCACTTCTACCTTGAGAGCAGAAGTGCTAAAATACATCTGACAGCCTTTGTGGATTAACAATCCCATGATCCTTTGTTGCTATCGCTACACTTTCAAACTTGTATCAATCATCTATGCATTCACACATAATATCACTTGCACATGATGAATATGCTCACTTCCAAAGTTCCTTGATCATAGAAAAAAATCCTGAACTTCAGAACACTGGATTACCCATATCCTTGACAATGACCAAAGATTATTGAAAATGTCCATACTCAGATTGCACCCATGGACATTTATTTTAAACTCTCTTCAACCACAGTTGTGATATCTTGCTTGTAAACAAGAAAAGATGAATAAAATACTAACCACTAAATCCTTCATCTGTTGTTTTCAATAAAATAAGCAAATTTGTTTAAATTTCTAACGTGAAACTTGATAATTTTCATTACTTAGATTAATTGGACTATTGTCTTCATCTCCATTGTTATATTCACAATGGTTCAGCCGAAGTGGCCTTCAGCCAAATTCAGGTATTTCATGTCAAATACAGGAGCCTACATAGAACTTCAAACTGAAAATTTTATTTAATCCATGGTAGATTGTTCTAATTCCATTAACCAAAACTGGGTTTTACTCTTTGATTTAAAAAAAAAAAAAAAAAAAAAAAAAATTACAATATGAGCTTAGGTAAAAAAAAATCATACATAATAGTCATGAGTAGTATCTCATGTGTTTATGGGGACATTTGGTTTTTAAGTCCCAAAAATTCTTCCTGGATTGTCCAGCAGATATGGGTGCTTCTAAATGAAATCATCAGGAGGTTGCAGGTTCAATCCCAACAACAGGTAAGTAAAGTTGGCGAACTTAGTCAAGGATGATGTGAAGGCTTCCTTTTCAATAGCTACTACACTGAGGTGTAGGGGAGGGCGCTACTCCATTCTCTGGATTGCTCCACTTTACCCTTGATTCATACTTTATAATACTGAGTGTTAAGCAAGGTGGCATCAAGTACTATATTATGAGTCTTTGGTATGACCTGACCTGGGACTGAACCCTGGTCTCCCAGACCATTGGCTGACACTCCACTTATTAGGCCGATGGCCCGGATGTAACTACAAGTTGTTGGTGACCATAGTCGAGGGCAACCAGAAGGCTCCCTTTTCAATAGATTCTACACCAAGGTATAGGGGAGGGTGCTACATCATACCCTGGATTGTTCCACTTTACCCTTGATATATACCTTATTTTACTGAGTGTTAAGCAAGGAGGTATCGAGTACCATTTTTAAAGTCTTTGGTAGGACATGACCTGGGATTGAACCCAGGTCTCCTGGACCATTGGCAAACACTCTACCCACTGGGACAACCTGCACTTGGTCATGGTTAATGGAATCAGAACAATCAACCACTGTGAATTAAATAAAGGGTTCAGTTCAAGGTTGTGTGTGAGCTCCCGAGTTCAACATGAAACAACTGAAGACCAATGGATGCTTCAGCCATAACATTGGGAATATGACAAAGCTAAAGA
>CAUZXS010002438.1:0-32500 GCA_963585895.1 Sepioteuthis lessoniana | reverse complement strand
TTTACGAATGATGATTATTAATAGTTATTTGAAAATATACAGCTGTATGCAAATTATCTATATTACATAAAAAAAAATTTGATAAGTTGAATTAGTAATGTTAAATAGTTATTAGAGCTTGATAGGAATACTTGAAACCATTTAACGGCATGTAAATAAATGAGCCCAAACAACTCATTTAAAAATAAAGTTACTGACAAACTATTCACTTAGAAATCATATATACATATATATATATATATATAGTCATCCACAGACAGATCTGTTTCGTTCAATCAGAACTCATCATTGTGGCTAGACATACTAGCTTCCCGTTGCTGGGATCGAAACCCGGTTGATTCAAACACCAATCCAAGACTCTACCCATCAGCCACGAGGGAACCAGCAGCAGCGAAGTAAATTTTAAATGGTTATGAATCACAATTACTATTGTTTACATACATCCGCTTAACGGCTACCGAGAGCTCAATTCATATATGAAGAGCCTTGCATAAATGCTAATGGCAACACGAATACTTCATTTGCTAGAGAGCTCAACCCTACGTGGGTAGGGGAGCATATATATAAATATATAAAACTGAATTTGGCACACAGGTTGATATGACATAAAATGTTAACAACCACAATTGTTTACAAATGATTGTCATTAATCACCAGAACCATATAACAGCTTACAACAACAAAAACTGATTTCAGCATTAAGTAACCCAAAAAGGGTTAACCCTGTTGGTTGGGGCTGTAAAATACACCAACTGCATCTCTGCAGAGGGTTAAGACCCCCACCCAAACAAGTGTCCTGTATATGACATTAAACTATTCAATGGCAAGGTTCCAGCCTTGGAGATTTGGGGAATGTGGAGAACCCCTTAATTGACAGGTCCACTCTGGCCCAGAGTTGTACCACCTGATAGGGTCCTATCTATGGGTCAAAGAGAACTGTTGAATCATGAGAAATAGAATTGTTTGATCTTTTAACTCTGTATAAAAAAAATGACTGTTTAATTGAATTGTTAGTGATACATTGTAATTCTTCGAACCATTTAAATGTGTGCAAATGAATGAGTAATGTTGAATAGACTTATTAGTTTTAATTAGAAAAACTTGAAACTCTTTCACTGTGTGCATAAATGGAATCATTGGTATTGCATAGCAATACTTGAAACCATTTAACAGTGCAAAAAACAAATTAGTGCAGGCTTGTTTAAAAATATTTAACAAAATTTATTTGCAAATCATATTTTTGATAAATATGTATGAACAAGATTTAGCATTAACTAACCTACAATGGTTGATATGCTATAAAACCCAAAAAACCCTCAAGGTTTGATATTCTGTAAAAACAACCCATCAACTCATTTACCCAAGCTGCCAAAATAATGACTGAAATGTTTAAAAATTGGAACCTAAAAAACAATGCCCTGTCAGCTAGGGTTTTAGAATACACTGACTGTACCTCTGTGGAGGAGTAAAACCACACTAAAGAGGCCTCCCGTTGGTGCCGACTCATGATGCAAAAGGACAGAATCCTGGTGGTTGAGCAGTACTTGGCCTGGAAACTGAGTAGTCAAGTAACTTGCAACACACCACTTTGGCCCTTACTGGGTCAGACGGGTGGTTGGATAGGCCTGATTTGATCAATTGGCTGGTCGTGTCAAGCCCTAGTACTTATGTTTTGTCCCAACTGTATTTCTTAATCTGCAGCAAAACTCCCAATTATTATCTTTCAGGTGCTAGAAGACAGTGACAATGAGTCAATTGTATTGAGGGAATAGGAATTTGACCACTGCTAAATTACACAGTAATTAGTAACGTTTACTGAAAACTTGAAATTGGTAAAGGTTCAAAAACCTACTTCCAGCTCGAATATACTGATCATGAATCCCTGACTTGTAGTCAAACACTTTAAAAAAGTGCACAGAATCGCCTCGTCAGTGATGTTCTTGGGGTCCTTACAAGTTTCGGGTATTCCAACATCATACTTGCTCTCCCAAGTGACCCTACAGAAACTTTGGTTCCAGCCGGCGATCCTGCAGTAAAAATACGCCCAGCATGCAAAAACACAGTTCACACAAAAGAAAAAAATTAAATGCTACTGCTAATGAGTTTTTAAAATAGTATTGGCCAATGAGAAACGACTTACGTCACTTCCCTCCCAGTCGCGGCAAATTATAAAGGTAAACATACTGCAAACTGTCTTTATTCTATAACTTGTATGAGTACACTCACTTAACTAACTTAACTAAGGCAAACGAGAATGTATCAAGGGGGCGAAGCCAGCCTAAGTTGGAATCTGTGGAGGAGCACAGGACCAGTGAAAAATAAACATCACGTATGGTGCTTTCTAATAAAGAATTAAAAATTTTTTTAAAAATAAGAGAAATTTATCCGAATCATACTCGTAGAATGAAGCACCTGATTTCCCCGGATTCATTTTTATTGAATCTTTGGAGGATGTCTGCCAGGTTAAATTCTCCCTTTTCTTAATGGAAACAGTTATTGCAATGAGAGCTACCCCCATAAATCTAAAGAAAACATAAAATGGAACCTTGCTTGTTGAGGTGGACAGCCAGAGGCAGGCAAAAAACATTCTCAAGTTGAAAAACTTTCACGCTACCAAATGTTGAAAAGATAGATTTGTAGTGAATCTGACAGTATGATAGAAATATATTGAGAGTTGGATAAATCAAACACTTAACTCAGATTTTGATGTGTGATATTTCGTTCAGGCTTTTTGTCTTCACAAACTTCAAGACTGAGACTGTTTTGAGTTTTTCTATTCAAAAGCATGTGAAGAGGGTTCAGTTGCTGCTGGAAAAGTTGGGAGGGATTTAAAGTCAAATGTATCAGGTTTCACTAAAGATTTTTGGGTTTGAAAGTGGAGATAATACCCACAACACTCTCCTAACACGCTTTTAAATAGAAAAACTCAGAAAACAGTTTCAGTCTTGAAGAAGTGTGTGAAGATGAAATAAAGCCCAAACAAAATAAATCTGATTTAAGTTTTTGATTTATCCAACTTTCCACATATTTCTATCACACTACCAAATGTAAAGCCTACCCCCATGAAAGACTGAACACTTCTAAAGGAGTTATCAGAAGTAGGGAGTTAGCTTTTGCGACAAGAGGAAATGATAGCCACCCTGGAAAAAAAGGGTATAACAAACATCAGAAGAATCACCATTAGAAAAAGGGGGAAAGCAAATCTAGGCCAACACTTACATCCTGACATTTAATCAGCCCTGAATTCCCAAAGAAGTGAAGGTAGGCTATTGTCTTAAGAGGGTTGAACAATGTCTCAACGAGGTGTCTCAAATGTCAGAAATATGGCCACCACAGAGAAGCTTGCAGAGGACAGCAGACATGTGCTAACTGTGATGAAAAGGACCCTGGTCATATGGAGGAAGATTGCGCTAAGGAAATTAGATGTCCAAACTGCCAACAATACCATCCAGCTTACTCAAGATCTTGTGACGTCTATAATAAAGAAAAAGAAATATTAGAAGTAAAGCACAAAAGGAATGTGACCTTCCTGAAAGCAAGGAAAATAGTAGGGTCCTATAGGGGAGAAAACTGATTTCAGCACGGCAATGGGGGTTTCCGATCAATCAAGACAACAAATACAGAGCTCTGGTAGAGAAACTAATCCAAGTGGAACCAAATGATTGGTCAAAGTTTCAGGATCACCTGAAAAACTTACACACTGCCAAATTTTAGCAGGCACAAACTCAATGAAAGGAAGTCACAAGTCACAAAGAGAAATCCAGTGAGGTCGTCCAAGGAAAAACACACATAGAATCTTTTGTTGGTCACGTGTTTAATTTTCCTAAGCTTATATGTTTGGTTTAACCGGATATTGGCATAATGGGTAGTGTTCGCCAATGCCCCGGGAGACCTGGGTTCAATCCCCGGTCGAGTCATACCAAAGACTCAAAAATGGGACTTGATGCCCCCTTGCTTAACACTTAGCATTATAAGGTAAGGATCAAGGGTAAAGTGAAGCAATCCAGGGGATGGAGTAGCGCCCTACCCTACACCTTGGTGTAGTAGCTATCGAAAACGGAGCCTTCAGGTCACCCTCGACTACGGTCGCCAACTTTACTTATACATTCGGTTTACGTGGATGTATGCTTGTTGTATACTATAACCATAATGATAGCAATCACAATAGTAATACAATACAAATGCAAACACAGGCGGACTCTGATGTTTCAGGTATGAATGGTTTATTAATTCCTGACTTCAGTTCATGGCGACACAAGGAGAGAGAAAGACACACCATTCTTACTATGCTGACCCTGCAACACGTAGCGCATCTTGTAATGTTTAAGATCTCAATTCATCTCCGCTGGTCGAGACCGGAAAAACTTAACCGCTGCCGCAACGGTAGAAAACTCAACTCTATGCCTCAACGGTCCAGTCTCAACTCACTCTTTTCAAAATCCTCAAATTCTCAGGACCATCTCTTCCGGGTATGACATCATCCACACTCCAGCCCCATTTCCTGTCTGGTGGTTTATTATGACAATGGTGATTGTCATATCCTTTGCTCACGAGCGTAAAACTGCACCCAATGACTATGCACCTGAACTTAAGAGACTCGAATAGTTCAAAGCCTTACCAAACTAAATGATGATATATTATTAATGAAAAATGATTAATATAAAAAAAACCATTCCTTAATTATAAAACATCCTGATGTCATAGGTCGCGTGTACTTTGAATAATGGTGCGATGTTTGTTGTCATTGAGCAAAAGCAAACTGGAATAACTCCAGACACTATTTGCTACACAACTCACTTTTGGCGGGAGTTTGAAATCGGGGAGAAGGAAGTTATATATATATTAGTTCGCTGATATATATTTTTCTAAAGACTTGCATTTTTTTACTCATAAAATGAAAACGAAAATTTAAAAAAAAATGCTTTTTTTTCTTTTCTTACAAGCTTGTAAAATCTGAAGCTGGGGTTTTAAATTGTTGTATAGTGGCTCGTACCATGTGACTTCCGGTATCACGGACATAAAAAAAAAAAGACATTGTGTTTCTTAAGCACGAGGTTCTGCAAGATCTCGGTCAGTCGTAAGACCAACTTCGGGCGTAACACCCACAGTGCGAGACTTATAATATTTGTTGGACGGTACCACTTGAATTTATAAATAATTAGCTCGTTATTTTACTGTGTAGCTCTTCCTTACAACGATACAACAAAAATACTGATATTTTGTCACACATAAAACAAAGAAACCAAACTAAACTAATCTTCCAACTATTCTCCCTCCAACTATGGCTAAATAGTTGGACAGACTGGGTATTACAACCTATCTAGAAGAAGGAAAACTCTGAATTCATGCTTGTTAAACTTTGCTAAAAATTGACCTCGTGTTACATCCTGCTCGTGCAGAGAGTTTTGGTAAATACATATATTAATACACATGAAATCATACACACACACACACACAAACGATTTGGCATTAAATAGCCAACAAAGGTTGATATGCCATAAAACAAAATTACCAGCGAACCAATGTTCGCTTTATCTCTCATCTTGAATCACAATTTCCATATGCACAATATTGTTGACAGCACAAAATAATCCAAATGAAATTGTAATCTTGTCCCGTATGGTCTCAAAATAATTGCACCCTGGTTAGCAGTACAGAGAATACATCAACTGCATCCTCTTACAGAGGAAGTAACACCAATCACATACACACACATATGAAATGTGTCAATTATATATCATTAATAATAGAACATAGTTATCAAACTTGATAAAAATGTAAGACAATATCTTTAATTTGTCTGTCATCTTTATTCAGACTTGTATTAATGAAATACCGCAGCTTATATAACACTTGATAAGTAGTAAATGTAAATATCTTGCAATGTTAAGAGTATTGGACTGCAACAACACCCATGCCTCTGATGGGGCTCTACATTTGATTGCGTCCAGGCAGGTGGGTTTAGGCTTGTTTAGAATATTATCTACTAAGTATTCGTTTAGAAGTAAAGTTGACGACCTTAGTCAAGGGTGATCCGAAAGCACCCTTTTCAATAGCTACTACGCTGAGGTGTAGGGGAGGGCGCTTCTCCATTCCCAGGATTGCTCCACTTTACCCTTGATCCTTACCTTATAATTCTGAGTGTTAAGCAAGGTGGTATCAAGTACCATTTTTTTTAGTCTTTCGTATGACCAGAGCTGAGATTGAACCCTGGTCTCCTGGATCATTGGCGAAAAGACTCAAAAAATGGTACTTGATATCTCCTTGCTTAACACTCAGCATTTACGTAAGGAACAAGGGTAAAGTGGTGCAATCTAGGGAAAAGAGTTGCGCCCGCTCCTACATCTCGGTGTGGTAGCTATTGAAAAGGGAGCATTCGGGTCACCCTCGACTAAGGTCACCAACTTTTCTTATTTTTACTTTTATTCGTTTAGAAATCTTAGGTTTAATATGTATATAAATGAAGTTTTGCATTGAGTGGGTTGCAGGGGTTGATATGCCATAAAGCCCAGCAAATCAAACTAGAAAACATCTTGGGTTCTCCCCACTAAAAAGAAAGACGCGCCTTTTCACCAAAATCTGACCAAATCAACCTTTTTACCAAAATCTGACCTATCAGCAAAAAAAACAAAAAAACATACACAATACCCACATGAAAGACAAAAACCCATCTAACCTTTCTTGGCATTAAATAGGTTGATATGCCGTAAAAGAAAAATCAAACTCTGATGGGGCTACAGTTTCTATGAAGTGCAGTTGCTAACCTAAATGCTGTCGAGTTTTAATAAAGTTTTGTTTATTTTTTCTTTTCTACTACAAGTCGCCTTACCAAGACTGTCTGACTATTTAGCTGGAGTAAAGAAAAAGAGATGGTTTCGTGCCTTTCTTAAGGATATAAGGCCAAATGTAAAAAGCCGAGTCTAGGAGTTAAACTTGGCTTACCAAGTCCATTTTATCAAACTTTATATCATTCACCCCCAACACTGAATCAGGTTGAGTCCCCATAATGGAGTGGTTAACATACTGAACAGCAACATTGGAGTAAATGGGTTCAAACAGCAGACGTGTTATGACGCTTACTTTTGGGCTTGATATGATCCCTCTTATCTCTTGGCTATGCATTAAATAGCACCACAACTATCTTTCTACAGGAATAGCTACAGCATGAAATAACCTTTAAATAACCATTAAATAAACTAAACCAATCAAACACCGAACGAGTAAGACATTTTTGATTTGTTTGGATTTTGTTAGTTGCAATTTCTTTGTTTGTTTTTTTTGTAAAGTGTGATTTCAAAGAGTTGGTTTAATATGCATCATAGAAAAAAAAAGAAAATATTCCAAAGCTTTTCAAGAATAAATTTTTGTTTAACAAAACGTACTTCAGGATATTATTTTTCTCCATAGCAACAAAAAGTACTTTTGCTGATATGTATGTGTGTGTGTGTGTATCAAAGAGAGAGGTTTACTTTATTTAATGGTATATCAACACCTTATGAGTAATTTATAGCTAAAATTTGATTAATTTGGAAATATTTGATTATAATCATAACTATTTATATTTTCAATGTTTCATTACAATTTCTTTTTCTTCAATCACACTTATTAAATTTGATGATAATTTGTTTGCACAGTTACGTGGTATCAAGTATTCTTATTTAATACTGAGGGGTGTAATGATTAAAGCGATTGACTTGTGGAATCGTGGTAAGCGAGTTCGAATTCCAGTCGTGCTATTACATTCACTTTCGGACAAATACCCTTGGAAAAAAGTATGAACCCCCTTATTCTTCCAACTATGGGTTAAATAGTACCTCTACTATTCTTCTAGAAGGATGGCTTTGGCATTAGATAACCTACAAAAGTTGATATGCCATTAAACCAAAGAAACCAAACCTATTTATTACAAATAATTTATACACAATTATATGGTTTCAAGTAACTATTACTATTTTGTAATAATCAGCTGTTTGCTCACTGATGGGTTCAATTATTCCTTTCTAACATCAATAATTTGCACACAATTAGGATTTAAAGTAACTAATACTAATCTTGAATAAAAAATAAAAGTATAGCTTTAAGTAACTATACTTAATACAAATTTGCACAGAGTAATTATATGCTCTCATGTATTCTTATGTAATACAAATAGATGTAGCAATTCAGGTTAAAGTGAACCTGGGAGTAATGGCGAGTGGTTTACTCCACGTTCCCCAGAGCTCCAAAGCAGGAGTCTCAATGCTGAATGCAGTTTAATGTCATATCCAGAACACTCTTTTGCATCAGAGAAGAGCCTTATGACTCTACAGGAAATGTATAATATTCCATGACATTGCAGTATATACGTTGAATATTATTTGTATATGATAATTAAACCATGGAATTTTCACTGGTTTGGCTGAATTTGAATAGAAAAAGATTCATCACAGCAATGCTACCAAGACTGCACAGCAACCCTATAACTTTTATTCATTAATCTTTTTCTGGGTTTTTTTTTTCTTGGACAAAATTAAAAAGCAGTATGTAAAAGTATAAAACTCCCCTATGGCATCTGCCGTGCAATATAGAAGTCCTAAGGTAGCAAACTGAATATCCAATTTTTCCTTGCAACCTGAGGACAGAGTTGTGTGTCTATCAGTTACCACAGTTGTACCAGATGGTTTCTAGGCTCAATTCTTAAGATATAAGGTGTTGGCAAAGGAAGGATGATGACTTTGGCATTAAACATTTCTTTCCTGGAACTGTCAGCCCTGTCGGCAGGGCTTAGAATAATCTGACCATATGGCTTGTGAAGAAGTAAACTCCCCCCTTTCAAAAAAAAGTCGGGTTCCTGAGTATATCCCTACCTTACATAAGATGGTGAAGCTCCAATTTTGCGGCGTGTGGAGTACACCTTCACTGATATTACTCCCAGGCCCATTCTGACCAAGAAGATTGTATCTGTTTGAGTTGCATCTATTGTTCAAATAGATCCACTTGAAAATTATTTTTCTTCAGCTGGAATACTTGATACCATGTTACTGTGCAACAATTATTTATTTTAGGAATTTTTACTTCAAGCTAAAATTGTTTACAGTTGTTGTTATTATGTTTTTTTACTAGAAATCATATTACAGTGCAAACAAATTATTGTTGAATAATGGTTACTTGAAACCATATAATTGTACATAAATTATTAATATTAGATAGGAATACTTGAAATCATAATTGTGAGTGCAAGCAAATGATTATTATAAGATAGGAATAGTTACTTTAAACCATATAAGGGTGTATAAATTATTAGTATTAGATAGGAATACTTGAAACTATTTAAGTGTGTGCAAGCAAATGATTATCATTCTAGACAGAAAAAAATTGATTCTAAAGAAAGAAAGAAAGAAAGAAAAAAAAAGATTGAAATGGAATGTTGGAAAATACAAGTTTGAATAAAGATGACAGACCATTTGCCATACCAAGGTTATAGAACCCAGTCTTCCCTACTCTTTGTCTCTAACTGGATGGAAAAAAAGTTGGATTCACACCCCCTTTTCTAAGGGTATTAGTGCTATGAGAAATGCAAAGAGCCTCTGTCTGGGATTTGAACTTGGGTCACCGTGTCCATTTTCAACAATGATAACCATTACACGATGAGTATCTCAAAACAGAATTTTTTATATGCATGCAGTTACCTAACCCTACCCACTCTGCCTGCTGGATCTGACACAAGGTTGTTTTTTAAGAGGAGGACTCTTGGTTTGAATTCAGAGTTTTCCATCTTTTAGACTGGTTGCCTTACCAGAGCTAAAGAACCCATTTTGTTCCAACTATTTGCCCATAGCTAGGGGAAGAAAAGGTAGATTTGTGCTGTTCTAGGGGCATTAGCAGGAAGTGAAATGCAGATAGCCTTGTCTAGGATTCGAACTTGAGTCACTTATTTTATTTCCTTGGTGATATACCGTTACATAGAGCACACCTGTTTTATACGTATTTTTAATTTGTTTTGATATATTTTTTAATTGCCTAAAAAATGTTCTAAATCTGTCAAATTGCAGATTATATTTTAATATCTGCAGCTTAGAATTCAGGGAGGGCAGCATACTATCATAGGAGACTTTAGGATTCAAAGGGTAAGGAAATTAGTATAAAGCTATGACTGAAGTGCCCCCCCTACCGTAAGAATTGAACTTCCTAGAGTGATAATGATCTACAAGATTAATCTTCTAAGCTCTACTCTAGGGTATATATTCACCTGACCCCTTCCACCACTGGCAGGATGTGACACAAGATCAGTCTGTTGGTTTGAATTCAGATTATTCTTTCTCTGAGCCTTATTACCTTATTAAAGCAAAAGAAACCAATTAACCCAACTATTTTCTTGTTACAGGGAAAGAACAGGTAAGCTCATGCCTTTCCTAAGGGCATTAGTGCAAAAGGAAATGCAAACAGTTTTATTTAGGATTTGAAATTGGTTGCCAGTTTTCTTTGCTATGACAATAACTGCTACATTAAGCACCCACCACAAATGCTCTGTTGTTAGGCAGCCACACTTGTGGGCGTTCTACGGTAAACTTCACTCTCACAAAATCCAGATTTCTTATCAGAAAGAAAGCATTTGATTACTGAAGTTTTCTTGTATTACCCAATGTAGTAATTGGGGGGGGGGTTGAATTTGAAATGTTGGGGGGGGGATTATTAACTGCATTCCAATGAGTGTACAGTTCATGCATTCTTCTGTCTTGATGAAATCTTCATTCCCCAATATTTAAATTTTTCTTTTTCTTTTTTTTTTTTTTTTTTCACTAATACATCATCTTTGGAAAAGATAATGAAATACATGTCAAAAAATTTGCAGAATAATGAAAATATTTAATTTTAGAAGTTTAGTCAACTTGAAGAAAATAATCAAAGCTTTTAAAAAGGAATTTAAAAAAAAAAAAAAAAAAACATTGCCTCATCTCACAATCTGACATTTAAGTGTCATTTTATAGTGAAAAAAAATTTTTTTAGATATTCAAAATTTAAAATTAGCCTCTTGTCATTGGATATTTTCTTGTTTTATCATTTTAACACAATATCTCATCAGCTGCTTGAGGAAAATCATTGCTTTCAGATCTTTCATCAAAATAATTAGGTTGGTTGGTTCGATGGCATATCAATCCCTTTTGGGCTATTTTATGCTGAAGTTTTTGGCTAAAAAGTTATGTTTTCAAGGAACTAATTATGATTTGTAAAAAAATTATAGCTTCAAGTAACTATTCCTAATACTGATAATTTATACATATGATTTTAAAAATTATTCCTATTTGATAACTAATTTGTTCGTACAGTCATATGGTTTCAAGTAACTACAACTAATAATGATGGAGGTGCTCATAGTGTAATGGTTATCATCAAAGGAAATGTAAACATTGACCAGAGTTCAAATCCTAAGCAAGGCTGTTTGCAGTTCACATAGCATTAATACCCTTGGGAAAGTACAAATTCAGCTATTCTCCCCACAGTAATGAATAAATAGTTGGACAGACTGGACACTTTAACCTTGGTATTACAACCTGTCTAGGAGAAGGAAAATCTGAATTCAAACCTGTTAAACTCCACTTAAAAATGGACCTAGCATGACCTCCTGCTCATGGTGGAGGAGGTTGCGTAAATACATACAAAGAATAATTAAATTTTTTTGTAAGAAGTAATAGCATTACGTAACTATACTTATTACAAGCAATTTGCATATGGCTTCAAGTATTCTAATGTAATACTAATAATTTTCCAGCATATCTGTTTGACCCATACATGCACCTGTTAGGGTTCCATGAGTGAACTTGGGAATAATGTGTGGAGTACTCCTTAGCTACTTCTCTGGCCCAGAGTGGTATGGGTCAAACAAAACTAAAGTGTTGGTTGAGATTAGACTGGTTTAAACTGTGTACTTATGCTAAACTGAAGTGTCTGAAATAAAACTGTTTTGACATTAACTCTGTGTATTGCCCAGTCAGCTGGGGTTGTAGAATACACACTCTTCCTCTGCAGAGGAGTAAGACCCCACTCCCCAACAATTTAAACTGCATATTTATGCTCGACTGAATTGTTTGACATTGAAGTGTTTTGACATTTAAACTGTACTTATGCTAAACTGAATTGTTTGAAATGAAACTGCTTCTACATTTAACTCTGAACATTGCCCAGTTGGCTGGGGCCTTAGAATACACCAACTGCTTCTCTGAAGCGGGGTAAGACCCCTCACCAAAAGAGTGTCCTAGATATGATACTAAACAATCTGATAGTGAGGTTCTAGAAATGCTGGAGCTTTGGGGAATATGGAGTACCTCTTCGTTGCTGTCACTCCCAGGTTCACTCTGGTAGCACCTGATAGGGTCCTATCGATGGGTCAAATAGAATTAATCTGTCTATTTATGTTAAACTGAATTGGTTGAAATAGAACTGTTTTGTATGCTAAACATAAATGTTTGAAATAGAACTGTTTTGACATTTAACTGAGTGTAACCAAAAACTATACTTATATGAAATGGAATTGTTTGAAATAGAACTGTTTATATGCATAAAAATGGATTTGGCATTAAATAATTTACAATGGTTGATATACCATAAAACCAAACCAAACCAAACCACATTCTCCAGAACGGGATGCATATTAGTTATACTCTGGACACGTCTTGGGCAGAGGTGGAGGTATCTTCTTCTGCAAGTTATACAATTGGTGAATTCTATGTTCTGCCCACAGAACAATTAATAAAGATATACTTTTCAAATTAATTTCCTTAGATACAAAATTCAGTCAGAGATATATCTACCAGACACACTACTGCTGGGGCTGTAGAATACACTGACTGAACTGCTGAAAAGTAAGAGCCCCTCCCAACAAGTGTCCTGGATATGGCACTAAACAATCTGATGATGCGGCTCCAGTAATGCTGGAGCATTGGGGAATGCGGAGTACCCCTTCTTTGCCATCGCTCCCAGGTCTACTTGGCCCAGAGTATTCGCACCTGATAAGGGTCCTATCAATGGGTTGAATAGAACTAAACCATGATTTCTTGAGTTAACTATTTTTTGCTTTTAAACTGCGTATTTATGCTAAACTGAATTGTTTAAAATCGAACTGTTTTGACATTTAAACTGTGTACTTATGCTAAACTGAAGTGTCTGAAATAAAACAGTTTTGACATTAACTCTGTGTATTGCCCAGTCAGCTGAGGCTGTAGAATATACAGACTCTCCCTCAGCAGAGTAGAGAAGACCCCCTACCCAAACGAGAGTCCTGGATATGACACTAAATAATTTGATGGTGAGGTTCCAGTGATGCTGGGGCTTTGGGGAATGCAGAGTACCCTTTCATTGCTATCACTCCCAGGTTCAGAATGCCCAGGATGGTAGCACTTGGTAGGGCCCTATCTATAGGTTAAATAGAACTAAACTGCATACTTATGCTAAGCTGAATTTATTGTATTAGAACTGCTTGACTAAACTGAATAGCTTGAAATAGAAATGTTTTTGACAATTAAACCGTGTACTCATGCTAACCTGAATTGTTTGAAATAGAAATGATTACTTGTATAAAAATAGATTTGGCATTAAATAACCTACAAAGGTTGATATGCCATAAAACCCAAACAACCAACAAATCAGACACACTACCAACATCTCCTTACAGAATACTGAGCGAGACTTGCAACTAATATGTCGCAAAAAACATTCATGATCAAGACATACCGATAGCAAAGATTCCTTTTACTCTCTCTCTCTCCATTCGTCCCTTTCGACCATCACTCTTTGTTAGTCCTCTAAATGTCAGCACAGAAGTGGTGTATGTTAGTTTGTTAGTTTTTTTTTTTTGGTGGGTGGGGGTCAGTCAACACAGGTGTATCCAATTGAGACTCCTTAGGAGAACACCGCTAAAGAGCTCATCTTTACTTCACAAGTAGTGCCTAGCATATCTTGCTTGTCTTACTAGGAAGGTTTTTGAGATGGAGAGTAAGTGGCCGTAAAGGTGCTGTTTTGTCGGGTGCTTCTTCAAAGGATTTGCTTAAAACAGTTCACATACAGCTTCAAAATTGCCTGAATTTTCATCAAAGATTAATATAACAAATACGAAAACCAAATATTCTTTAGATAGTTATCATGTTTGCATTACTTTTATTTTTAATATTAATCCAAATTTTGTCAATTCGAAGCAATATAAACATGTTAGAATAAATCAAAATTTTATAAATTTTAATTCATTATAATTTATTAGATATGCTTTTCGGGCAAAGTTGTTCAGAATCTCCTTACCAATGGGTGATTCTGTACAGGTTATCAAATTGTCATTATGTTTGTATGTATGAAACCGCAAACCAGCAAAAACGGCACACCGTAAAGGGACTTTTAGTAGCGCAATACAATTAAAATTCTCTAACATAGGGAAAAAATCATTTCCAGTTAAATTTGTTTTTTGAATGATAATTTCATGGCGTCTGCGATTGCAGTAAATGATTTTTTTATAATCAAAATTCTTGAATTAACAAAATTATGAAATATTAATTAGAATCTTCACTTTTTCTCTAAATAGAACAATACCATCATAGATTATTTCTATAATGGGAACCCAACAGGTTTTGATGGTCGTCTAAATAAAGGCTGGGGTGAAAGAGTTTGATAGAAAAAGAAGACAGTTTTTCTCTAAGAAAAACCTGGAAAGAAAAGCGAGAGAAAAAGTCTGATAGTCGGATAGAGAGACAGATGTAAATTTAGGAAACGTAATTATATATATATATATATATATATATATATTTCTCTGTCAATTATTCGTATTGTCCACTTTCTTTTGTGGCATAATAATCTACGCATAGAATTCTCTCAGAAATGACAAAAATAACCAACTGTTTAAATAATGTCGAGAAAATGCACTCAAACGTTTTAAAAGCCTCATCTATCTGTAAATTCTTCGGCTTGTACACTTGTAGCTTTGTAATTAGGCATCTTATTCTATGAGAAAGAAAATAGTAAAACGAACGTTTTCAGTTTTGTCAAAAAATGTACTATTTCAGGCATGTTAAACGTACAATGCCAGGTATGTTTTAGAACCTCGTTTCCATGTCGATTCTTCGAAATGGCTACTTTTAACCAGAAAAAAAAAACCCCAGTAAAATCAAGATTGAAAATTTTGTTGAAAATATGTACTTTTAACAGCAATTAAGTTAAGAATGTTTTAAAGCTTCATTTCTCTGTCGGTTCTTCAAATTGTCCACTTATTTAGCTGCGTTGTAATCTACGCATCCCGTACCATCAGAAAAGACAAAATTACATACCAAAATATCAGGAATCGACTATTTGATTCAAAGCAAAAAATGCTGGGTTAGGAAACTTTGTTCTTAGAAATGCACAGATTCTAAAATCTGATCCTTGCCTTTGGGAACTCAACTGGTTTCCCAATTCTAAAAAAGTGTTAATCTTTCTACAAAAAATTGGCTCGAGAAGCTGGAATCTTTGTATTTGTATTTTTGCACTTGTTGGGGAATTGAATATAGTAGTCTCCTTTTGGGGGATTAATGAGTAGAGCTTCCAACAATCACCTGACCGTTGGTCATGTGACAATTCCAGATGCTTTTTAGCTGCAGACATCGGTCGGAGAGGAACCTTTTTTCTTTCGTCTCCGATTTTCGAGAAGCAGGTGCGTGCAAATTTTCTTCTGAGAATTTTCCCTAAAGCAGGAAATCGTACTTTGGAACAGCGTTTGTAACCTTTTCTTTATGGTTTGGGACATGTATGTAAAATATGTTATTTTGGTCTAAATGGACTTTGTTTTCCTAACCGAAATATTCTGTGTTAGGTTATCCTTCAGATAGCCTAATGCATTATAGGAAAAAGCTGGAGGTTGTCTCTACTGATAACACACACTATAAATTCCCATACATTTATTTAACCAATCGGCACTTTCGTGCTTGTTTTAAAATTTCTTGAGATACTTCGCAGACTACAATATTAGACTTTATAATTAAAGGATCAAAACACAAAATAATCAAATCTTTTCCCACCTAGATTGCTGACATAACATTTTAACCAATTAGAACCATAGCTAAATCAATAATTTTTCATATAATTTAGAGCCTACCTAAATTGTATAAATAAGCGAAGAAATGAAATATTTCTCTAGTAGCTTTGGATTTATTCCATATCAACTCAGCCTTTCTATTTATTTCTTTTGTCTCAAAATTTAACTATCTTAAAATTGGGTAGATACATTGGTATTTATATAGATTTATTAATACTAATATTACACCCTAAGTTTAGTGATGAAAATACCAGCCGCAGCCGCATAGGCTTTTAAAGCATGAATACTTTTTTTCTCTTTAGATAACAACACTATCACACAAGATTTTTCACATATACACAATATGTCCCATTAGATTAGGCTAACGAAAACTGCTCTAACGAAATCTCTCTTCAAAAATATCTGACAAATATTATCTTTACTTACAAGAAAAGATTTTATAACTTTTTTTCAGCAATCTTTTCACTCAATTCAAAAAAAATAAAATTCATTAATTTGTAGATTGCAGTTTTATTCAATGATTTACACCTTTGTCTGCCACAGACAAATCCTTACGTAAACAACCCTGTCACTTTTAAGGGAATTATGCTAGTTTGTCAAAGCTTGAAGGCAGGCAGCAGAAACAACTCGCACAGATGAGTTATTTCCTTTTGGCAGGTTTAGTTTTCCCTAGACAATTCTCCTAGCCTCACGGGACAAAATAACCATCAGAATGCTGCAAATATTTGCACCATCATCATTTTATAGACACTCCTCCCTAACAGCCACTGCCCCTCGTACATGCCTTGGGGTAGCTGCTGTCTTACACAAACATAACAAAATCTGTAAATGCAAATTAGATTTTTGTGGTTTCTATAAAAATTATTTCCTTTTGAAAGGGTGGGTGAAGAGATCTTTAAATTCATCAAAATTTAATTCTTTACAGAAAATTTATCCAGTTGTATATAAAACTATAGCTCCCCCTGGTTTAAAACACGTGGACTCTGTTTTATTTGCGTTTACGTAAGGAGAAGCAGAGATGAACTCATAAGAGATGTACTCTTATGGATCCCCACACATGGTCGCGCAAAAGTAGGACGACCAGCACGAACGTACATTCAGCAGCTATGTGAGGATACGGGATGTTGTCCTGAAGACCTACCTAGGGCGATGAACTATAGGGAGGAGTGGCGAGAGAGGGTCAGGGATATCCATGCTACCAGCGCGATATGATGATGATGACGTAGAAGCTACTGAAGCTGTGTCAATACTATTATATGGACGCTAACAACATGCGAAGAGGAAAGGCTAAATCCGAAATCCACAAGAATACTACGCACAGTTTTGAGCAAACTTTATTAGCGGCACTCCACAAAACAGTCGTTCTATGGCCATCTAACTTCTATCTCACAAACCAATCAACCAAGACGAGTAAGACATGGTGAGCACTGTTGGTGAAGAAAGAACTAACACATTGTTATATAATGACTGTTGACATGGATTTTGGGTTCGTTCCCGGTGACCCAGTGTGCTTTGAACAGCTGTCACGTTGTGATAAGTAAACAGGGGGATGGCAGCGCGCTGGGGTAGGACGGTCGATCAGGTGTGTCACAAGAAGGAGACCACGTGATATGAGAACCACGTGGTCAGATTTAGACACTGTCCAATCAGAATCGAGTCGAGCCAAGGATACGCTGCTGATCAGAGGCGTCAGGTCGTCTCTGACGATAAAGCTTGCAAGGGGGTGCAAGCGTTGGCACCCCCTGGCTCCAGGAAGAAGATATGGGGCAAGAAGTCTCCTCGCTGAGCATGTGTCTTTCCATCTATCTCTCAAACTTATAACAAACTGTGTACCCCTTTCGAGAATAAAATGAGATGTATTTTTATAAAGTGTGTTTCGTTTCGTTGTTTGAAGTTCGTTCATTATCTTTGATTATGTTCTTGGTTGAGTCTATGAGAAGTATACAACATCATAAGTGACGTTCTTTTATGGACTCCTACACATGAACGTGCCAGTATTGGCTAACAAGCAAAGACTTACCTACATCAGCTCTGTGTAGACACTGGATGCAGCCTAGTAGATCTTTCAGGAACAATGGATGATAGGGACAGATGGCGAGTGAGTGAACTCTGTGCTGTCAACGCGAGTTGACGATGATATAAAACGAGCAGAAGAGCTTGTAATGGATTGGGCCCCAATCGTTACAGCACTTCAATGGTATCAAGAGAGAAGAGTGAAATTTATTAATCATAGTTCAGAAAAGGAAAAAAAAATCATGGTAAAGGATATTCAACAAGAGGGAGTCCTCATGGCGTACCGGACTGCAACATCGTAGAAAGTGTTTGAACTCTAGTCGTGCTATTATGTTTACTTTCGATCTTGAGAAAGGCATGAACTCCCTTAATCCCCAAACTGTTTGTTAAATAGTATCACTGCTGTCCATCTATCAAGATGGTTCTGGTGTTATAACCCACGAAAATTAAAATGCCATTAAACAAAGAAGCCAAAACCAATTAAAAAAGCACTGGCAAAATTTTAAAAAACATAAGAACTTCGTTACCATTACTCCCAGGTCCATCCGAACCAGGATGGTTTTCATTCGGTTGAGTTTTATGGCACATTAGCCATCGTAGGTAATTTAATACTAAATCCATTTTCATACATATAAAAAGTTCTATTTCAAGCAATTCAGTTTAGTATAAGCATAGTTTTTTTGTTTACACGCATTTAAGTGTCAAAACAGTTCTTTCAAGCTATTCAGTTTAGCATAAGTACACAGTTTAGTTCTATTAGACCAATAGATAGGACTCTATAAGGTGCTACCACTTCGGGCCAGAGTGGGCCTGTGAACGATGGCAATGAAGAGGGTACTCCGCTATCTTCAAAGCTCAAGCATTACTAGAACCTCACTATAAGAGTGTTGTGTCATAACTAGGACACTTATGGTGGGACGTCTTACTCCACAGCAGAAAAGCAGTCAGTGTATTCTACAGCCCCATTTGGACCAGGAGTGGTAGTATCTATTAGGGTTCCATCTGGTCGTCAAAACAGATAATTGTCTCAAACCTAGAAAGAAGTCGGAACAAAAATGGTATTTTCTTTTATAAAAAGGAAAACATGCTAATTGGAATAGAAAAACATGTGTATACATACTGACGCTTTTGGCAAAGTAATTATCGTCGTCAGAAATCGACCGGTAACCCGAGTTCTAATCCTGCTCGAGGTTACGAGGAGAAATAAAAAAAATGCATTTCTCTTCAAAGGTAAGGACCACAATTCTTTTATCTCCTACTTTCAGTTTCTGAGATCGCGGAAGTATGAGCAAATAAATAAACGGGCACAATGTGTCGGTTAGCTTCTTGAATCTTTGAATTGTTCAATCGCTCTTCACTTACACAACCACTTATCTCCTTATGGCCCCAGTTCACCAAAAACGGAGAATCGAAAGAACCTAGCTTCTTTTATTGGGTTTTACACTTTGGCTTTGTATGGGCAACATCTTTCAGCCTGCTACCACCACCATTTAGATGGCCGATCAATTCTGGTGACTTTGGTAAGTCATACTTACTGCTGTTTTACATGTAAGTTAGAATAGCATGAACACAGTCAACGGCGCTTACGACTCACAATTTTTTGGCCTATGCACAGAGCTATTTAGAATTTGATCTACGATAATGTGCTCTCTTTATTTAATGATATAAAAATATCATTTTATAGATATGTACGTAAAATCAGAATATATGATATTTCGGCCATTTCTTTACAGACAGGAATTAATGGCTACCATCCACGTAATGTAAAGCTCCTCTAAGAAATTGAACACTCTGGTATCTGAGAGTGTAAAATGTAAACAAACGAAAGTTAATACATATTCGTTGTATTCCCGAGCTAAAGCCAGGTTACCGATTGGCTGAGAGGTATGTTATCGGTCTAATATAGAATTAGGCAGATTTTGATCCCAGCTTGAAGCATCTCGCGTTTCTTGCAACACTGAAGAGTTATGATGCAATGAAACAGTCTGTCTGGGGATGACATATATACATATATATATATATATATGAGTGTGTATGTGTTTCAGAAAAAAATATCATTCTCGTTCAAATAATCTCAAATTTTAATAGAATGTGTAGAAATAACTCAAAATTCGATATTGATTTTGTTTTGTTTTTCTTTTCAGATATAGAAATTATATTCCCTTGAATAGAAAAGGCGCTTGAACATTAGGCATAAAACTGAGTTGTTTCTATGCACGTCGCTAAAATGGGAAATCATTTGGACAAGAATTCGTCGAGTAATTACGAAATGATATCAATTTTTTTTCTAAAACATCCTGTACACCTCAAATTATATATTTTTTTTAATTTGAAACATCCAGTGTGTGTGTATGTAATATATATATATATATATATATATATAATTAAAATTTTAACTTCTGCATTTTTCATTGGTTGAAATCAGAGTAAATATTTCCGAATAAATCAGAAAGAGCAGATATTAGCCGGGAATACATAATCCCCCAAAAGTGTCATCTGTGAAAGCTGCAGCACTGGACAGAAAGAGAACTTAGCAGGATAGCAATAGTTCAAAGACATGCAAGGTATGTGATGTAGAAATGCAATTTATCGAATTTTGTATTGGGATCGTCCACTAAGTATATCCATGGAAAATTCTGTACACAAAATGATTGGTCTAAGAAAATATGGAATACCAAAAGCAATAGCTTGAAATAAGATCAAATTTAGCAATAAAACTAGGACGTAGCTGCATTCTAATATGAGAGAACTTTTAAAAAGTTGTCCAAGGAAGTAAAATATCTCTTGTTGAATGATGAATACATTGACATAAATGCTTTGGGAATACATAAAGAGATGGCTTTAAAAAATATGTCGACTAAAGTAGATAATAATTTGAACGGCTTCAAAAGCAGTTGACCGACAATTTGATACTGGACTGAGATGAAAGAGAACTTATTTTAATATGACATTTCCGTGTTACCGACCATACGATATCGTCTGGCTGATGAAAGTGTCGCAGTAGTAAAATACCTGCCAGCTTAAAGTTCCGACTCAAACGCCATTGAGTAAATGCAGATAGAATTAAAGAGCAGAGATCATCGGCAAAAAAACAGATGATTTTGAATTCATGGAAGCTCAACTACAAAGAATATCATTTGGTGGCGATGGAAAAGAGTGAACGCTTGGTATGCATCCTTCGCAGGTGCACTGAAGTGAAGCTAATTCACATGATAGATTAACAATGTACAGTAACTTCTTGAAATTAATATTGTGTAACAAATTCCCATTTCAAAATACTTCTGCTAGAAAACATTTCACCTGGCTTGATTTATATAAGATGGCGGACAACTTTTGCCCTTCCATTTTTGAGGGTCATTTTTGCATCTCAGTCTTATTTTAGACAGTTGTAAGCTGAGGTGTGTGTGTGTGTGTGTGTGTGTGTGTGTGTGTGTGTGTTGTCATACACTAGGTTTTTTTTTTTTTTGCAATGTAGATTACATTCTTAATAATAATTTTTTTGTATTCTGAAGATAATCATTCGAAAAATTTGGCAAACTGATTTTCCAAACTGTCAAGTTACATTGGATTTTATTCTGAACTTTACCGAACTTATATATAATGGGAAAAGGAGATAAACCGAACACAGACGATGGATTTAAATTAATATTTCGTCTTTATTTTATCAGACAAAATATTAATTTGAATCCGTTGTCTGAGTTCTGTTTATCTCCTTTTCTACTTATTTTTTCGCATCTAGTCGGATTTTTCCAATCTACTATTTCTCCGTACCGTATGTACATATGTGCGTGTATGTATATATATATATATATATATATATTCGGTGGCAGTATACATTTTTTCCCAATAAAGATTATTCTGTACAGAAATTTTTTTTATTGAATTTAGAATATGTGAATTCTTCCAAGGTGTTGCCTTGTCAGTACGATTGTATGATTGTGCCACTTGGAATTTAATGAAATGTCGGGAGAAATAACTAAATTGTCAATACACAAGGATATTACATGCTGTATTGAACAAATCCCGGAGGCACCCCCCCCCAAAAAAAAAACAGTAGCTGTACGGCCACTTCTCACAAACCATCCAAATAAGACGAGCAAGATACGCTGGTCACCGCTAAAGAATTCAGAACATATACGAGTGTATTTGTGTGTGGAATCTGCTAAGTAAAAAAAAACAAATACTTCATTGAGAGCATAACTTGATTTGTAACCCTTGCTCTACTGCAAGCACTCAAATAATTTGTTTGATTTGATGTCATACCAACCATTGTTCATTATTCAATGCCAAATCCTGTTTTTGCATATGAAATATGATTTGTAAACACATTTTGTAGATACACTGTTACATGATCAGTTATATTTCTGACAATTCAAATTATCAGAAGTCAGTTAAATGGTTCCAAGTATTGCTATGTATAACTAACAATTCAATTAAACATCAGTTATTTGTTTATATACAGTTAAATGATCAAACAGTTGCATCTATAAGGACTCAATTTAGCAAAAGTCATTTTTCACTGGTTGAATATGAAACAGTTCTATTTGACCCATAGATAGGATCCTATCAGGTGCTACCACTCCGGACCAGAGTAAACCTGGGAGCGGTGTCAATGAAGGGGTACTCCGGATTCCTGGAGATTCAGTCAGATTGCTTAGTGTCCTATTTAGGACAATCATTGGCGCGGAGGGTGGGGTCTTACCCCTCTGCAGAGATACAGTTGGTGTATTCTACAGCCGGAGCCGACTGGGCTGCAAATAATTTGTTAAATCTCGACTTTCGCAAGTTTATTCATAAATATGCCATCAATAATGAAATAGAATTTTTTTGTTATTTCGTCTACTGAGAAAACCCATTTATAATATAAAATAAACTAAAAACTAACAAAAAACTTCAGTTAGTTACAAATGCATAAAATATATACATTATTAATCTTTATCATTTACGGCCAATAAATAACTATGATACATATATTGCATCACATACTGTAAACCGCCCCCTCCACCTTTCTCTTTCTCTCACTTTCTTTTTCTGAAAAAAATGGTTGATAACAAAGAATTTATAAGATATTTTTAGCATAGATAGTCATCAACTTATGACTAAAAGACACGACTAAAAAACAAACATTAAGAAAATAGACGAGGTTTATAAAATATACGGAGAGAATCAACTCAAAAGAAAAAAAAAAGACTAAAGAAGCTTGCTGGTACCGCAAAAGTGGGTAAATAGAATAACAAAACCATGGCAGACTTGGGGTATACAGTACGATGATGTAAATAAGTTCAACTTATTGCCATGTTAGGTTCTGACTGAGCAGTCATAAATCGACGACTATTAATAGCAGGTCATCAACAGTGAAATAAGGAAGTTGTAGAACGTTTTGTCTCCAGTCATAAGCTTTCCAAGTGGCCAATCATGAAACCAAAAACAATAGAAGCAAGAAATAAAGTGAATCAACGTTGGGAATAGGTTAAAAAAAAAACAAGGTCGTGAATAAATAAAAAAATTAATCCACGTTAGGTTTTGCGTTTACAGCACGAGAGATGAATACGGTATACAGAGTATTCCAAATTGCGATCGGTTGGTCAACAGCTAATCTTATCATTAGTCAACCACCATCCCTAAATTGTATTGTCTTCCATTTTTGCATAAGATCAGTACAGCTGGGAATGTTGTAATTTACCAAACTTTTCGCTTCGATGTAGCACAAGGCTGTATGAATGGGGCAACCAATGAGACTCGAACTCATTCGTGAAGGCTTGCTAGTCTAGCTTGCTAACCATTACACTACCCGAGACACCCTAGTCAGCTAGGAATGTAGAATACATCGACTGCATCTCTGCAGAAGGGCAAGACTTCCCTAACGAGTGTCCTGGATATGATAGTAAACAAACTGATGGTGAGGCTTCAGTAATTCTGGAGCTTTAGGGAACGCAGAGTACTCCTTCATTTCCATAGCTCCCAGGTCCAGAGTGGTAGCATCTGATAGGGTCCTATCTATGTGTCAAACTGAGTGACATTTAAACTGAGTCCAAACAAATGATTAGTGCTAAATTGAATTGCTTGAAATAGAACTGTTTGATCATTTAACTGTGTGTAAACAAATGACTGATGTTTAATTGAATTGTTAGTGATACATAGCAATACTTGGAACCATTTAACTGTGTGCAAAAGAATGAGAAATTTAGAATAATTGATGTTAAATAGTAATACCTGAAACTCTTTAACTGTGTGCTTAAATTGAATTATTCGTATTACATGATAATACTTGAAAATTTGACTGTGTGCAAATGAATGAATAGTGTTCAATAGAATAATTAGTGTTAAACAGCAATACTTGTAACCACTTCACTATCTGCAAAGAAATGATTAATATTGAATAGAATTATTACTTTTAGATTGCAATAATTGAAACTATTTAATTGTATAGAAACAATAGCTATACTAGTATGCAAACAAATGAGAACTAACTCATTCAAAAATAGCATTACCAACAAACTGTGCAGGCAAATGACTGATGTTTAATTGTGACTGTTATATAGCAGTACTTGAAACCATTTAAGTTTGTAAAAAAAAAGAGGTCCGGTTTGTTTAAAAATGTTATCAACAAATTATACATACATACATATATATATATATATAAACAAGATTTGGCATTGAATAACCAACAAGGGTTGATATGCCATAAACCCAAGGCATTTTTCATGCGTCAAATCTGATGTAAATAGTATAAGCATCGTGGCGTAACGGCTAAAGTGTTGGACTGCGGTCACGAAATGAGCGAGTTCGAACTCCAGTCGCGCTATTACGTTCACTTTCAGATTAATACTCTTGGGTTAAATAATATCATGGCCGTTCTTAAATAACCCACAAAGGTTGATATGCTATTAAACAAAGAAACCAAATAGTGAGCAAGAGATATTTTGTTTTTCACTTTTTCCCGAATCCAACACTCGTAAACTCAGTACAGATGGCCCTTCATATTCATGAGTTAAATCTGACACAAGGGCAAATTAGTTGTGCATCCACAGAAAATTAACCTCGTTAAAAATCACAGTAGCCGGAAGCACTTACCGATCATCATAATAGAGCACTTCATTGTGGTGCATGTATTACTAAACCCCTCTGTCACAGGTAGGATTGGATACATTGTCAATTTTAAAGAGCAGTATACCTGGTTTGAATTCAGTTTTCCTTCTCTTCCCTAGGTTGTCTAACCAAGGCTTAAGAATCCAGTCTTCTTCACAATTTAACCAGTAGCTTTGCTGAGAAGAGATGGATTCATGCCTTTTCCGAGAGCGTTAGCCGAAAGTGAAGCACAAATAGCTTCATCCAGGAGTTGAACTCTGATCGCCAATTCCATTTCATATGACAGTAACCGTTATGCAAAGTACGCCACCTCATTTTAGTGTAATAATTAACAAACTAGTCCAATGGATCTATTACTATTGGATAGTGAGTTCAATCCTTACTTGTTTTTTTTTTTTTTGTTTTGTTTTGTTTTTTGATTTTTTTGGTGCTAAATCAAAGCTATTCTTCCTTTTTGTGTTGCCTCGCCAAATGTAGCGGTTTGGAGGCTAGGCGAGCAGACCATGAAAAGTTAGTTTGATTCTTATTGAATACCCAATACTTCTGAATTTCAGCCATAGAAAGGTATTTTTTAAAGATTAGACCTCACTATTCTACTTTCAAGAACTTAGACAATTTCAAGTTTTTTAGTCTGTAATCGAAATCACTCCTAATTTTACAAATCTTTTCTATTTTCGTTATTTTCACATGCATCTTTGTACATAACCCTCGTTGTCTGAAATTGATCTGATGCTAAACAAGAAAGAAATAATTTCAAGAAATAGACAGTAATTTGTGCATAGAATTTTTCTCGGTAAAAGTACTTTGAGAAAATCTTTTCTTGAGAAAAAAAGGAAGACTATTTTTTTTTGTTTTTCAAAACAGAAACTCTAAATGAAAAATAAATTGAATAAGACTTACGTTGAGCCAAATATGTATAAATTTTTCAAATAAGTAAAATAAAATAAGATAAAAAATAAATTTAAATGGAGATAAACAAGCTGATGTGATGAAAATCTTTAAGAATGAATTATGTCATTTTTTTCCCTCTTTTGTATTTATTTCATTTATTTATTTGTTTTTCCTTGATTTAATGTAGTTGATATGCAACTTATTTAAAATATCCAAATTAAACACTGAAAATTATTTGCACTGTTTATGCAAGTTGCTTTGATGTGGGTTGTACACATAATCTATTAAAAACGTATCTAATATGTAGTTTCCAAGTGAGAAATGAACAATAAAGGAAGCATTAATTTTCTTAGGTTTGGTTTCTTTGTTTAATTGCATATCAACCTTTGTAGGTTATTTAGTGCCAAAGCCATTCTCCAAGAAAAACAGTAGTGGTACTATTTAACCCATAGCTGGGAGGATAAGGGAGTTCATACCTTTCCCAAGGGTATTTGCCCGAAAGTGAACGTAATAGCGCGACTGGAATTCGAACTCGCTTATTACGATTCCGCAGTCCATCGCTTTAACCATTATACCACGAGAACACCCCCAATTTTCTTAGGAATAGTCTACTTGGCTTTCAACACATTCCAGCGAATTTTCCAGCATCTAAGAAAACTCTTCTTTCGAAATGTGAAGCTTTTTAACACATAGATAGGTCCCTAACATTAGGATAAACCTTGGAATAATGGCAATAAATGGCTATTCTAAACTCCTCTAGAGCTCCAGAACGAGTTAGGTTAGGTTTCTATGGCATATCAACCGTCGTGAGTTATTTAATGTCAAAACCATTCTTTAAGAAGAACAGCGGTGATACTATTTAAACGATAGCTGGGTGAGTGAGTAAGTTCATTCCTTTCCTACAGGTATTACTCAGAAAGAGAACGTAATAGCGCGATTGGGGTTCGAACTCACCACGATGTTACAGTCTAGCACGTTAGCCACTACGCTACAGGCACTCCTACCTCCACAACTGGATGGCACAGTCTGCTGAGGCTGTGGAATACACCGACCACATCTCTGCAGAGGGGTAAGACTCCCCCCCAACTAATGTCCTGATATGACTTTAAACAATCTGATGGTGATGTTCCAGTAAAACGGGAGATTTGGGGAATGCAGAGCACCCCTCCATTGTCATTGTTCCCAGGTCAAATCTGGCTCGGAGTGGTAGCACCTGATAGGGTCCTATCTATGGGTCAAATAAAAGTAAACTGTGTACTTATGCTAAACGGAACTGTTTTGATATTCAAACTGTGTACTTATGCAAGACCGAATTGTTTGAAATAGAACTGTTTTTACATTTAACTATATATAAACAAAAACCTGAACTTATGCTAAACTGAATTGTTGGAAATAGAACTGTTTCTGTGTATAAAAACGGATTTGGCATTAAATAACCAACAATGGTTGATATGCCATAAAACAAAACAACCTCTAGATCTGGAGCCTCACCACCGGATGCAGTTTAGAGTAATTCTAAGAGCTATTTTTTTCTAGTATCTTACTCCTCTGCAGGAGGTACTATCAGTATAATTGAAGCCACAGAGCTCTATAAAAACTCTGGCTAAATAATTCTATCAAGAAGTCAGTGAGAATACAATACTGACTATATCCAAATTGTTTTTTTTTTAATCTTATTTCATCAACTCTACTGATGCTTTTGTGAATCTAAAATTCTGAGAGGGACCATTATTTATAATCCATGCCAGTAGTCGTAATGAGATCAAAAAATAAATAAATAGATAAATAGAGAATCTCTCTAGGGAGCGCAGGGGGCAAAGGAGGCTGCCATATACGAACAAGAAAATGTGGCCTTTATAAGCAAACTCGGTCAACAATTCAGTGCTTTGTGGGATTAGTGTTCACTAGAGCAAAAAGTAGCTATTAGGATTTTTCATAGCTGAAAAAAAAAAAATTAGTCACCAATTCCCTCTTGTATAGAAAAAACGGGTATTATTTCTTGAAAAAAATCAATATTCCCACTCAAGGGTTACTTATCTCTGTTTGCTATGTACAACTGATTATTTGCATTTTTTATAAGCCTGACAGGAGAAAACTACAACTAAGAGTACACCAGATATTTGAGAACATACCTTTATTCTAATATTTTCCTCATTCTGTTCTTGATCTTGCTTTTCTCTTCCATACTGACTAGAATCCCTTGACAATTTCATCTTCTCATCGTGGAGGTCTTCTATGTGGTGGTTTCCGGTTTCTGAGATACCACTCGACAACTGCACGGGTCCTCTTGTCTGCGAAACTAGTGATCTGCTCAGCCCTGCAGAACTTGTGCTTTCTGCATTTAGTGATCACATCTTTCACTCCACCCCACTTTCCTTACCCCTCTATCTCGTAACTAGTCACAGTTCTTATTTATTTATAGGAGTACCAATGGCGTCGTGGCTAACGTACGGGACAGTGACATCGTAGCAAGCGAGTTCGAATTTCAGTAGCGTTATTAGGTTCACTTTCGGATTAATACCTTGGGAAAAGGTAAGAACTTTATTATCCACCACAGATATGGGTTAAAAAAGCATCACTGCTGTTCTTCTAGAATGATAGTTTGGGCATTGAATAACCCGTGAAGGTTAATATGCCATTAAACATAGAAATCAAACCAAATATTTCGCTTACGTATGACATTCCAGGCATAACTATACAATTAAAGAGACTGACTACCTGGCCTTTTCCTAGCTTTGCCTTCAGCACATTTACCAAGTTGCCAGGGGCTATAGAATACACCGACTGCTTCTCTACTGAGGGGTAAGACCCGCTCCAACAAGTGTCCTGCACATGACACTAAACAATCTAACGGTGAGGTTCCAGTGATGCTGGAGCTTTGGGGGAATGAAGAGCACCCCTTCATTGCCATTTCTCCGAGGTCAACTCTGGCTCGGAGTGGTAGCACCTGGTAGGGTCCTATCTATGGGTCAAATAGAACTAAACTTCGAACTTACTTTAAACTGAATTGTTTGAAATAGAACTGTTTTGACATGTAAACCGCGTACTTATGCTAAACTGGATTGTTCGAAACAGAACTGCTTTGACAATTAACTAGGAGTAAACAAAAACTATACTTATACTAAACTAAATTGTTTGAATTTGAACCATTTGACTAAACTGAATAGCTTGAAATAGAAATGTTTTGTTTTGTTTTACAATTAAACAGTGTACTTAAGATATAATGAATAGTTTGAAATAGAACTGTTTATTAGTATAAAAGTGGATTTGGCATTAAATAACCTTCAAAGGTTGATATGGTATAAAACCCAAACAACAAACTTGATCACATCTTTATTCATGCTAAATGCCCTCCACTTCGCAATAAGATTCTCGTATCCCTATCGTAATCTTTTACCACTTCAATTTCATCACTTCCCACCACTATACAGCCCGGTTGTACAATTATAGAAATCATGAATTTAGTTTTCATGAACATACCTCCAGAGAAATATAAGTTTACGACACTCCACGACATGTATCAAAGTTTTAAGTTCTCATTCCACCATCAATAGCTTTAATATAGCAGATCCGACCTGATAGAAGCATGTTTGACTTCAGGGTTTTCTTTCTCCCAGATTGGTTGCTTTAGTAAAGCTATGAAACCTAATTTGCCCTATAATTTACCAATAAATGTGTGAGACGAGAACTACTGGAATCATCACTTTCCTAAATGTGTAAATGAGTTTGGTTAATGCAAGATGATAAAAAAATGCAGACATGCCCAAGGAGGCATAACAAACAAATAATTAGCACAAAGTAAAACAAACAACCACATCTAGGGTTTGAACCTGGGAATAAAATACGCCGACTCTGCAGGCTCCCGTCTTGAAGTTGAAGGAACCGTGGAATGTCCCTTCATTGCTATTACTTCAAGGTTCACGCTTACCCGGAGTGGTAGTAACTGACAGAGTACCATCTATTGGTTAAATGGCATAGTTGATACCAGAAAGCATTTTATCACGAGCAAATAAATGATGTGCTCATTTTAAAATGTTACCTTCAATCAATTCGTTTAAAAATCATATATATCGGATTTGACATTAAATAACCTACAAGGGTTGATCATCCATAAAACAACCAACCAACCGTCACTCTCTCCATCCGGCCCTATTATCCATCGCTCTTGGTAGGGTTTCTCGACAGCATCCAGTGTTCGCGCAGAGCTTATGTAACTCCTTACTGGTCGGCCAACACTGGCACATCCATGTGTAGGGGTCCATGAGAGAATGTCGCTTATGAGTTTGTAATTGCTTTTCTAGCAGTGCCACCCATGTGGTGTTCGTCTTACTTGAATGCTTTGTGAGATGGGAGGTAAGTGGCCGCAATTGGAGATCAAACTTGCTTACTACGATGTCTCAACCTGCTTCAACGATTTGTACAGAACAGCAGGAAGTATTCTTGTGCAGTTGAAGTCTGGCTTTTCTCGGGGTGGTTTGTTCAAGTGGTGCAACTATAGAATAGTGCTGACACTGCTACAGCTTGGAAGAATTCCTGTTTTGTGATAAAAGCTGATTAAATTTACAAGCATGCATGATCAAAAATAGCCAAAAAAGATATTGCCAACAGCTGCAAAAGTATAGAAAACAAACTGAAACAACAAGTAGTATCAAGCAAAAAAACAAACATAGGAGGAAGAGGAGGAGGAGGAGGAGTCCCCGAAGCGTAATGGCAAAAGTGCTGGACTCGAAGTAAGCGAGTTCGAACTCCAGTCGCGCTATTAGGTTTACTTTCGGTTTAATACTTTTGGAAAAGGTATGGACACCCTTATCTCTCCATTTAAAGGTTAAATAGTACCACTGCCAATCTTCATCAAGGATGGCTTTGGCATTAGATAACCCGAGGGGTTTATATGTCATTAAACAAAGAAACCAAACTAAAGGCTACCATTCTGAGATTAAATATCCTTAATAGTAAATGTTTATCAGAGGAATCATTGTTTTCTTTCTATTAATTAAATAGACAAATATTCAGGTCTTTATGATGAGATAAAATCAACATAAATTAGATAACAAAGAACGTCCAACATATCTTGCCCCTTTTATTAATTTAAGAGGAGCAAGACATTTTGGGCATTTTTTATATTACAACGAAAAATGAAGTTTTTACCTGTTTAAAATGATCGTAAAAATATTTTTTCGTACTATACATAATTGACTTCAGCTTAAAATAAACCACGTACCCACCAAACCAACTAGCCAACTATCTTAAATTTATGTTTATCTATAAAGATGTATAACATGATGAAAATTAATATTGGAATGTTTTTACTTATTGTTTTATACAGTTTCTAAGAATGTCAATTTTAAGGGGTTAGCGTTTTCATTTTTGTTGTTTTTTTTTTTTTTTTTTTTTTTTGTTTTTTGCCTGATTCCCACCCCTGTACACTAACCAGCTCCCAAAAATCGCTTTGTTTTTTGTCTTTGTAATTGTGTTGACTTTTCTATCATGACTGACCTTCGACATCTGACGCCACAACGTAATTAAGCTTGATCTACGTTGATACAATGGATGTGGGAAGTTTAGTTCAACAGAACACTCATTGTTTAAGTAATATATTCCCAAGACTTTGATATCTGTGTGTGTGTGTATATATATATATATATAGTATATACTATATATATATATATATAGGCAGTCTTCTTTAGTCTCATGAAAACTAGTAAAGATCTATGCCAAAAATTACACAAATAAAAAAAAGGGAATTAAGTATTGTTAACATTTTAACAGTTTCTGATCAGTATATTTTGGCGGGCTGGTTAACTAACTAATCTTTTCTTCACGCTTAAATTAAGTAATCGTTTTTGTTTTGTTTTTTTTAATATTTAATCTTGAATTTATACAGATCAAAGTAAAACACAGGGAACTGAAACTTGAAAAACTCTGCTGCACCAATTTTTAAATTACAAATGAGTTACCTACCTAGCATTTTAAAGAAAAAAAAAAAAAAAGGAAAACACCTCTACCCATCTATAATATGACACTGTATCATTCATGTACCGATTTGACATTTTAGATAAATTATGAATGTTGATAAAATAGCTTTACAAAAAAAAAAAGGATTAAAACGTGGGCACCTTAAGGAAGAAATTTCAATGTATTGACATGAGTCAAGAGAACATACCAAGTTAAGAGATATCAGGGGAATAGAATGGAGCAAAATAGAACGTTGCTCAACATATATGAAGGGTAGAAAAAATATGAGAAAACACACATGAGATCAGAAAGTTTAATGAAAAGATAAGACATTCGAACGCATACAACTTCATCATATGAGGAAGGCATTCTTACATGGCTACTTATGATGAAAATGTGAAGGTGGAACCGTCACACCACCCATATATATTAAGTAATTGCATATAATTAAACTCTGCATGGAAATATAATAATAATAATTGCATTTAATAAACCCCCACGTCAACGTGTGAGATGAAAGTGTGT